>VDFB02123127.1:0-34849 GCA_007258455.2 Sequoia sempervirens
ATTCGCCCCTTCAATCAGATCTCTAAATGCAGATGCAAAACTGAACATGAAAACTAGCAATTATCTCCATTGAAGCACATAGGAACCTCCGTCATGAAGTTCTCCCTTGAAGAAGCTAGGGTTTCGTCCAACTTCTCCTTAATGCAATATGCTGCTCAAAAGTGCAGACCAAAGTAGAAGAACAATTTTGAATGATGATGAAATGCTCCACAAGATCTTGTATTTATACATATTTCCCTCTTTATTCTCTATGCTGGCCGACCTAGTTAAATTTGCTATTAATTTTTTTTTTTTCCCCATCTCAAGGCTGACCTAGGAAGAAATATAAATGTTTTATTGTTGTTCTTCACAAGCCCGACCTGCATTTCCTTAACATGAGCCGACCTAGGAAAAAGGATTAAAAGAGGGGACATTACAATTTGTCTTCACACATTTAAGGATCACTGTATTTAATTTACTGCTCCTTCATTGATATTCATTATTCATTGTTTCCTCATTGTCTTAATCACTGCCTTCTTTGATTATTTTATGTAATATTAAATTGTTAATATGTTTTTAATATTTTATTCTGTTTTCATTTTATTTACTCATTTAATTTTTTTTATAATATATTTATAAATTGAATTTATTATAAATATATTTATTTATCTATATTATATTATAATGATTATTATTAAAGTAATATTTAAATTATTTATATTTATATTTTAGTATTTATACTGTTGTTTATTTTATTTTTTTATTTGTATTTCAACGCTTAGTTATTTTGGTGTTCTATTTCAGGGGCATGACATATATGTTCTTAGTTCTTGTAGTTCCCAAAGAGATTACTTCAAAGATCAACGGTATCTGCAGATCCTTTCAGTGACAGAAAATTCCCATTCATAAAATGGGACAAAGTTTGGTATCTCAAACCTCAAGGTGGGGCTGGATTGAAAGAGTTGTCTTCACAATCAAGTGCAAAATGGCTTGGCACTTCTTCCTTAATCAGCATCATTCATGAAGCTAACTTCTGAAAGACAAATATATGAGATTCACCAGACACAATGACTCTTTTTAAGTCTGATAATCAGTAATCTTGTGCAGGGTTCTGTTATATGGAATTTTGAAAATTCTTCTAAAAAATTGATTGCAGACCACCTATATTGGGATGTTTGTGACAGTTGTACATCAAGTTGTTCTGGAAGGATTCATGGATTGGGCTCCCTCTGATTGAATCTCTTCCAGATATTGTAGATATGAGAATCTTCTCATCTTTGTCCTAGGTAGTTAGGATTAAAGATTATTGGCTGAACAAGTATGTGGATTAGGTATGATCAAGAGAGTGGAAAGATATTTTGAAAATCCCTGTCCCTAAGAGCAAAAAGATCTTCTTCAGAATTGCCTGAAACCTTTGAGGATCCCATATCTGTTGAGAGAAGATGAGGTGATATGGTTTGGTAACCCGATGGAAGCTTATTTGGTCAAGTCTGTCTTCCCTATCCTTTGCAACAAAGATCTACCATTGCTCTCTAAATGGCTGATGGATCTTGACTGGTGCAGTGAGGCACCACCTAAGTGCAACCCTTCCAACAGGTTGACAAGTGTGAACAAAATTGAAAATTCTGACCTTTGACAATGTAGCAGGCAAAACACATTCATTTAAAGCAAAGAGGCAGCAAGAACATATACATGACTTACAGACTCTAGCAGGTGGAGTAGCTTGAAAGTGTGAAAAAGTGCCTGAACAAAAATTCCAAGTATAACATGGACATGTTGAACTCTCTGTTGGTGGAGTTGAAAGTTTGCAACAACCAAATGAAAGTCATTGATGAATGATATGTTGTCAAGCATATTTCCCAGCCACTGCCCTTCAACTTCAACAATTGTTTGGTAAGCCTAAGCTTACAGAACTTCCAGAGCAAGAGATGGATATTATTTTGTGCATAGTTTTGATGAATTGAGAAGGCAGATAACAATGCCCAGTTTTGCAAATTTTGTGTGTAAAGATAAGAATGTCAAGGAAGTACAATTGAAAAGCTGCAAGGGCAGAACAACCTTTCTGGAGTAACTGAAAGCCTGCAAGGGCAATAGAACCATCTCTCTTCAGTGATTCGAAACAAGCAAGGGCAATCAATCACTTAGGTTTCCACTGCAGTGAAAAACAGAAACAGCAACCTAGTTGAAGTGGAAATGGTGCACAACCCAAACTCTCCCTGATATTTGCCAAACAAGCTCAGATCAGCAAAGCATTGTAGATTGAAGTGTTGGCTGAAACTTAGAAGACATTGGCAATGAAAAATGTAAAGTATGAACTCCAAAAATTTTGATAACTCTATTCGTTTTGGCTGTGAATTTATTCATAATAGCATTGTCTCAGGCAAAGCAACATTTAAAGTCAAGAAGTATTGTTAGAAGGTATAGGGTGCAAATAATTACAGTGTAAATAGCATCCATCATTTGTAAAATGTAAAGCATGAATTAAAAGCACAAATTTGTTGATGCAAAAAGTGTATTAGTCAGCTTAGATAATGACTAGTATTGAATGTAAATAGGAAAAAGATTGATGTGAGGTAGTTATAAACTTATAAGTTGGCTATATGCTGCAAAGTCCATAAATAACTGTAAGAAAGATGACCAACGATGATAGATGAGAGATGAGAGATTGAGAAGTAGAATGATACTGTAATGCACAAATATCAATCAATAAAATTGTTTATTTTGATCCAAATCTATTTGTGATAATGAGTTTTATGTGTGTGTTCTGCTAATATCATCTCTATTATGCATGTTTTATTTCTTCTTTATATACACTGCAGTTATTGTATTGAAAGATTTAAAAGATGCTTCTAGCTATATTTGATTCTGATGAGTATTATGGTTCAATGCATGTGCAGAATAAAGCTAACAAGAAAAGCAAATCTTGTGTATGAGTTTCATGAATGTGTTATGCCAAAACAGCCCTATACCATCTTAAATTCACCCTCAATCATTTTTTTGTTATCTATTGTTTTATGTATTTTCAATTATAAAGCTCATTTTAAAGTTTCAACAAAACAATCAACTTTTCTTTCAGAGTTCATTTTTGCAGTTTTCAGAATTTAGTTTCGTGGAACCATTTTTAGTTTTAACTGCATAGCAGCAAAAATCTTTTGGGGAAAAAATCGGCAAACCCAAAGTATAAGATTTTTTGGAAAAATTGGGAAAAATCGGATTTAAAAAAAACGTAAAAAATTGTGAAGAAGAAGTAAAAAGCTTATTTTTGAAGTGAAGACATTCCTAGCATAGAGATGTAGAAACAAATAAAATAAAAGTTTAACTAATAAATTATGAATTTTTGTAGAACATATTCATATGGCTGATTACATTGCATTGCACATCTTTAAAATTCAAAGCATTACTTCACATTGCATAACTAATAACTAGATGTTGATAGATGCCAAAATTTCAATTACAATATAGTTTTTACAAAGTCAAACTAAGCAGTTATGCAATTACTTCGCATTGCATAACTAATAACTAGGAGCAGCTGCCAATTGCATTTGCTTGTCATGGCATTCCATGAGACCCCATTTCTTTGAGGCAGTTTTTCAAACGGTTCACTACCTTGTCTATGCTACCACATTTTTCATATATGTCTACCAGTAAAGCAGGTTCAGCTAAGCGCTACATTTAAAAGCGCAGTCTTCAGACATGAATCTTTGGGGAAAAAATCTATCAAAATAATAGTAGCAATCCGTAAAACGAGGCCGATTATTTGTTTGAAAAAATCGCCAAATAAATGGCGGTACCGTGGTGATGGAATGCGTAATGGCCATCGTCGAGCAGTGAACTGTGAAAAATGCTTGAAATGTAAATTAAGGTGATGGAATGCGTGATGGTGATCGACGACAAGCAAATTGTTATGGATTGTCTGTATTCCATCACCGGCGGAACCGACTAACAGCGATTTTATTACGTAATACAGCGTTTATTAAACAGTTACCTCTTCATGCGCTAAAAGCAGTCTTTCAGTGAGAAGGTACATGGATCTTTGGAAAAAGAGCTATAGCTATAGTAGTAAGCAATACCGTAAGACTTGGCTGATGAACTTCTTGAAAAATGTAAGAAATGTGTTTTCACGATTAGATACCATTGAAATTGAAATCAACATGAGACCTAAAACCCTGAAACGGTCCTGCTGTCTACTGGCAATAATACGCGAAGAATTTTATCAAAACGGTTCGCTGCACTGCTATGTCTAAAAGCCTAAAACAAGTGTTTTCGAACAAGCTATGGATGCTTGGAAAAAATCTATCAAAGCATAACAGTAAGCAATGGCATAGACAAGGCAGTAAACTGTTTGAAAAGATGCCTCAAAAAAATGTGGTTTCAAGGTGATGGAATGCCATGACAATCCATAGGCATTTGTCATGGCATTCCATCACCATGAGACCACATTTCTTTGAGGCATCTTTTCAAATAGTTCCTTATTATGCTGCCGCACATTTTCATACATGTCACCACCAGCGCTACCAAACAGTTCACTGCCTTGCTGCTATGGCTAAAAGCCTAAAACAGGTGCTTTCGAACAAGCTATGGATGCTTGGAAAAAATCTATCAAAGCATAATAGTAAGCAACAAGCTATGGTCACATGGTTTTTTTCATGTGAAAATCAGCGCGATTTTATTCACGTTTTTTGCAGGTTTTAAACGCACTTTTTTGGCGATTTTGCAGTTTGAAACAGGAAAAATCGTTGACCTTTTGGTCAGCAATTTTTTCAAAAAATCACGGAAAAAATCACCCAGCCTGCCGATTTTTTAAAAATCACGATTAATCAGGATTTTTTGCAGATTTATGCTTCTATGGTTTTAAGGATATGCAGCAGATACAAAAATATTATTTGAGTTTTCAGTTTAGATTTCAAGTTTCAGACCTTAAATTAAACACAGAAAAATTTCAGAATTGTTAAAACTACAATTTTTGTCTATTTCCAAACCTAGGTTTTCCAGTAGTGAGGCAAAATCTACTGAGTTCAAAACATAGGTATCAAAACACTTTCCTGACCCCACGGGAGAAGCCTTGACAACAGAAGATTTTTTTGAAGTAATGAATTTATCAACCCTCCTTACTGAATATATGGGCTAATAGCAATTTAATAATATCTCCTGACGGAAGATTTTCAGAATTTGTTAATATTTATGAAAAAATCAAAGAAAGTAGCTATTGGAAGTTACAGAAATTGTTGAAGAAGCCATAAGAAAAGAAAAAAATAGTTCATTCCAGGATGTAGTTGGTGAAGATCTAGTCTTTAGTAACAATGAACATAAAGCTGACAAGGAAGATGTGGCTCAATGCTTGCTCAATCTTTGTGATCTCTATCTTCTTACAAAGGCTATTTTTGTAGCAAGTTAAAACTTAAAACCCTTAGGAAATATCTCCAACTAAGAGCGTTGAAAAGACTATAAGCCACTTACAAACTCATTACACATATGTCTTTGCTCTGGTACCAAATTTCAATGAAAAGAACAGAAAAATGCAGCTTGTGTATTTATCTCTTTTGTATTTATCCCACATATTATGGATCCATTCTTGTGAAACATTTTGCAGATTTTGCAGCACTTCGACAAGGTGATCCTATATCTAAGGTTGATTTTTGAAGTTGAATGACCTGATTGAGAGCAACAAGGAGTCCTGTTGATAGACAATCCTTTGTTAATAACAAGAATGACTTTAGGAGTAATTGCCTTATGTGCTAAAATAGAATAAGCTGGAAGTCAAGATGATCTTCCATGGATAGAACAAAATTAAAATACTTCATAATTTGCTATTGACCCAGGAGCAACATTTACCAAGAGAGGGAAAAAAAATTAAGCATCTAGTTTTAAGATTTCTCTGAGAGCAAAGAAAGTAAATGAGGGGGAACTGTTATGAAAAAAATTCGTAGTAAGTGAACCTAACCCATATTTTTTATGTAGTTGATGAGACCACTTTTCAGCCGATGAGCCAAGCCTCCCTTTTAGGTAGTGGTTCCGTTAACTTGTCTTTTTATGTTCTGGGAGGTCTTTGATAAACGTGTAAAAATAAACTCTGCCACATGCATAAAAGTAACACAAATCAAAGAGAAAATAGTTATGAATAGGCCCTTGGGCCTTGGAAGAATCATTGTGTATATGTTTTTGAGGGGAAAAAAAAAGTAAAACGGAAACCTTGTGCACATGTCTGAATACTGTGTCGGATAATGGTAGCGTCCATACAGTCCTTAGAATTGGCCCAAGCAGCAACAATTCCCTCTCCGGCAAGTCGTTTTTTTGTTAGATATTGTTTTACATATTTTCAGTAAAATTGAAGCTCATTGTCCAAATTCAGAAAAAGAATCAATTTTTAGTAATTTGAGAGTTCATTTTGCAGTTTTAAGGATTCGGTTTCATAATATCAAATTCTATTTTTAGACTCTAAATAGATTCAAAATTATTTGATTTTAGTTTCTGTTTTAGATTTGAAGTTTCTGACATACAGTTTATAGCAGCAAATTTCCAGAATTGGCAGAATTACAATTTTGTCAATGTTCAGACCTAGGGTTTGCAGCAGTGCAGCCAGTCATAGCTGGGTTCACATCTAAATTTGGTTATTGAGAGGGTCAAGAGAAAAATCCTTTGAATAGTTCTACATTCCTATTAACTCCTTATATGTGATTAGTTCTACATTTCTATAATTATTTGCTTTCATCCTGATGATGGATCATAGAGTGTGATCCGAACTGTTGATATATGCAAAGCTTACACAATTTTCCACATGCTCTTACCAGAGCAATAGAGTGTGATTCTTATCAACTGTGAAAATTTTATGTACATTAAAAAAATATCTTGCCAAAGTAAGCAACTTAACTAGACTCTCCAAGAGATGATTTCAATCTGCCACTCCTTCCAGAGCATTTAATGCTTCCATATCTGTAGAAATGGCCACTGAATTCTTAGCTATTTGACTAAAAAGGACTGGAGATACTCCCATCGAAGACATTAAGGAAACGGCCTTGGCAATCCCTTACGCCCAAACATTTCACTCCTATCAATAAATAATCTGGATAATAATGGTATTGAGGCCACTTAAGTAATATGGATTAGCACTGAATATCCAATGCACTTTAAAATTAGAGTTTGCGTATGTGAGAGTTGTCACAGTGGGACTGGTTAAGGAAATCATTTCAGAGCTCTAATGTTAGTATTTTCTTATAGATAGCCATGAATTTTCAGTCTTCAATCATTCGATGAATTTCTATCTCATGTCTGTTAGTTGATCTTCCTATCTAATCAATGTTGTTGAATTTTATTTTATATGGGAAGAGGATAAACATAAGATTCGCAGCCCTTGGTTTTGGGTGTTCTTGGTATGTGAATATTTGACTTACTTTGGATTCACGCGAAGTATTGAGGAAAATCCATGTCACCAAATTTGTAAGCCTCGTTCTTTTAAAGTATCTGATACTTGCGCTTAACAAAACTCGATCATTGTTTGTGAACAATTCTACTCCGCCAATGAGCCCCGCGATTATTGTTAAAATTGTAATACAGTGTACCAATCCTAAAAATAGAATAACTAACCTCTGTGATTTAATTGGTGACAAGCAAGAAGCTCCCAGATTTCCCAGCAGAGGTGATGAAGATTAAGGACACGCGTGGCCATTCGTGCTGGTCTAGCGAGGGCTAATAAACTTAGTATGGATGTAAAGTGTGTAGGGATGAAGTCATCTTAATTGAATTTGCAAGAACAAAAAGAGATACATACCATCTGACGGCATTGGTAAGTGCATAACAACCCAGGGGAGGTGCTTTCATTGGCGTTATAATGTTGGTGGGGAAGGGCAAGGAGATCCGTGGAGGGACGTTGCACAATTTGATCATTGCTCGGAGGCGCTCTGCGCTTAGGAGGAGGGCTCCTCACAATCATCTTTATACGCTCTGCTTTGCACTGCACTGGCGCCTTCCTTGCTCTATGCTTTCTCTACTCCGCTCTGCCCATCCACCCAATTCCGGACAATTCCCCGCTTCACTTGAATAAATTATATGAGTTGGTCTTCTTTAGTTCATATACTTCGACTGCGAGGGACCGAAGAAAATGAAAGGCGCGTTCCACTTTACACATAATCATATTTCAAAACTTCCCTCGGAGTCTACACATAACCATATTTCAAAAACTTCTCTCGAAGGCTTTAGACGATCATATTTCAAAACTTCTCTCGAAGTCATATGTTGGTGGCGAACAATGGGATTTGTGAATGTAATAGATTTCTGGTTTTATTCTTCAACGTCTTCTTAAGTGGAAAAGACAATAGTTGTAATAGGAAGCATATTTATGCCCTTTTTCCATTTCTATAGTTATAATGCAAAAAAATTGCATGTTTATATTCTTCTCCTTTTCCATACTAGATTATATTTACAATGCTAAAGTGATTTTTAAGAATAATTTTTAAAGTTTTAAAATTATATTTCTTGATTGTTGCGTGTCAATTAAAAATGTGAAAGTGTTTTATTTTATTCTTGAAATTGTATTCAAAGAATTAATCTTAATTCATTTTAGACATTATGTTAGATTTAATCATCTCATAGAAATGTTATCATTTACTTCTTGTATCGATTATCATGAACATTTGCATCATATGAGCATCTAGGACACCTTACACATTTTAGAGCGTTGTCCTCAATCATTCATATAATTGTTAAATTTGTATTCCTATATAATTAGATAAATGGGAGTAATTATCCTTGCCACATGTAAACCAAAAAGCACAAGAACTAGATTTTATGCAAGACTAACCTAAGAACATTGAGGGAGCCCTAAAGGAACATTTTAAAAATAAGTAGAGATTGAATTTGCATACACAAGTTAGATCCATAGTTGCAAGCTCATATCCATAGTCACAAAAATGATCCAAAAGTAGTAGGAAAAAGCATTCGCTTATTCAAAAGTTTTTTTCTAAGCATCATTGATAATTTTGTGTTATTGAAAAATCATTAGCCAACATCTATCACAATTTTCTAAGTACTTGTAATAATGAAAATGGCATACTTTGCAACTTCTTTATTATCTTTTTGTGTTCATTTTAACCCATCCCATTTGTGTGTATTTTCATGTTGTTTTGACATCTTTTATCTAGCCTAAGCTTTCTCTAGTCATATGTGTCCCCTTTCTTCTTTTTTTTGTTCTTATAGCTTTATTTAGTGTTTCCAGATGTAGATTTCATTTAATTATTATCACATTTTTATGTCCTTGCCTCCCTCTTTAATCTTATTTTAATTTACCATATTTTTCTCCTTTGGTAAACCATTAAATGTTGGTGTTAATTTTTCCCTATGTCCAAATCTCCACTTTATCCATCCCTAAAATTGCTTTCTAAAGATTACATTCAATGTTACCACCCATCATAACACGGTCCCCTTCGAGCTTAAGGTTTATGAAAAAAATCCAATTAGGCTTCAAGATCAATGCCCACAATTAAAAACACACTAGGTCGGCTTTGACTATTTAATTTCCTACCACCAAATTGAAATGCAAACTCATTAATTACTAGTTTCTACTTGCTACACTTTTATCATTGAGATTTCTTAACGAAATCCTTGAATCAAGCACCCTTTACCTAATTTTTACATAGGAAAAGTGAAATTTTTAGTTGTTTGTATTGTCTAGGTTATTTTGCTCATAGACAACACATACATATATTCAAAAGTTGCAAGAGTGAGTTAGCTTTGATCCCAATCTTTGAGATAATTTTTATTAGGCTCCCAAACATTACTACAACAAAATCCGCATCACTAGGTGACCAATTTTCTAGGTTTTTCATGGATGAGCTAATTCCATTTATGGTTTTTATTTATATTTTGAGTGATTTTCTAATATATTTTTATGCTCTCTATATGCCTCTTCCCTCCATCCATTTCATCCATCATAATCCATTTCCCTTTCTATTTAATCTCAATTTTTACTAACCACCCTCTTCCTTACCATTGTTAAGGCTTAATTTGAGAGTGTCACTCATTTCCCTCTACATTCTCTCAAAACCCTAATCAACCCACTTCCATTTTCTAATTTTCAAACATTAACTCACCCCTATCTATTATCCTTCAATCCTTATCTTTCTATTTTATCTCTTTTTTCATTACCTTTTGTCTTGTCTTGTCTTTGTGTGCTTACATCCTTGTTTACTCTCTTTGAGTGTTACTTGTTGATTTCCTATAAAACCCTCATCCTTGTGCTTCAAAATTATGTTTTTACCCTATTGTTTTGGTCCTCTTTGAAGCCACACTAGATTTTTTTGTGTTTCTGCCTTGCTCACCATATATTTCTCCAATACCACTTGTTTTGTATTGTTTCCATTGTTCAATGTCATCATTACTTTAGTTATATTTTGTATGCTTTGAATATGGATGATTTATTAATCCATTTATCATTTATGTAGTTACATGGATTAAATTTGAAAGCACATATGTTAGATTCTATGAGAAACAAGAATTTGAGCCAAGATCTTATGTCGGTTATAGATCACACAAACTCTAGTTGATAGATGATCAAAGATCAAAATAGTGGAATGGAGAGAGAATCTTGAAAAGAGAAAACTCAAGAGACAAAATGAAAGAGAGTATGGTTAATGATCACATTACTCTTTCTAAATAATAGAGAAGAGAGGTGAGTATTGTATATATAACACAAATAGAGGCATATACATCCAAGAGGTGTAATAACTTCAACTACCCAAAATAGGTGAAAGTTTTACCTACTTGGTAAATACCAAATTACATGGTTGCACCTACTCTAGTGAATTCAAAAAAATATTTATGAGAGGTGGTGTGTCATGTATTGAAGCATCATATTCCATAATGAATATTTTAGAAAATTTAAGGATAGCTAGAATTGGAGCTTTGTATATCACTTCCTTTAGCTACTCAAATTCCCTAGTAGCTACCTCATTCCACTAGAATAAATCCTTGTTTAACAAGGTTTAGTGAGGTGATAATATGCTACCATAAATATGTATAAATTGATGATAGGAACCTATAAGATCTAGGAAACCTCGTAGCTTCTTTAGAGTCCTAGGTATTTTCCATTCTATAATGGCCTTTATCTTGTGAGGGTCTATATTGAATCTCTCATATGAAACAATACAACCTAAAGACTCCAATTCTAAGACTCCAAATACACACTTGGATGGCTCAACATAATATTGGTATTGTTTAAGAATGTCCAAAACTTTATTTACATATTGTAAGTGTTCCTTCCAAATTTTCCTATTCATTAAGATGTTATCAAAATTCTCAAAAGAAACTACAAAAATGGCTTGAAGAAAGTTCATCAAACTTTAAAATGTTGATGGTAAATTTGTGAGACTAAAAGGCATTGCAAAAAAAATCACATTGGCCCTCATTGGTTTGAAAAGTTATCTTATGTACATCCTCATCTCTAGTTTTGATTTGATGATAACCAAAATGAAGATGTTGTTTGGCAAAATAAACAACATCATTGAGCCTGTCTAACAAATTATCAATTAATTAGGACTTTCAAATCTCTTTATAATTAGGACACACCCTTCAAGTATTATCTCTCTTGTGCATTGAACTACCACTAAAGAAGAGTAAGCACTCTAACTATGCCTAATAATAGCTACCTCTAGTATCTCCTCAATTGTATTCTTGATCTCACTTTTCTATACATATGGATACATATAGGGATTTATTTTTTGTGGTTGAATCCTTATCACTATTTAAATGGCATGCTCATGATTTATTTAAGGAGGTAATCATTTTGGAATCTATCCAAAAACTAACGTGTGCTTATCTATGGCTACTCATAGATTTAATGGTGTAGAATCCTTCAAGTGATAATCTTCCAATGAAAATAATTGGACCAAAAAATCATATACCCCATGAACTAAGAATATTTTATATTTGGTAATAGCTTACCATATATACACACTTTGCATGAAAAAAATATTAGTTTGATTATGCTACCCTTTGAGTGAAAATGCATGAATAGGTCTTGGAAGTTCGTCGTAATCATCCTTACTATCACAATCCATCAGACACCCAATAGAATATGTATTGCACCCATGATAACACACATAGGGAAATCAAGTTGGTATTATCTTATGGAAAATTTAATGTTATGATATTTCTTGGAAATATTTATAAAAAATTAGAATTGTAGCAGACCACTTTGAGGGGGTGACCTCCAATAATCAGAAAATATGATATGAAATGAATAATTGATGATATATGATTTAGGAGAAACATCTCTCCTTTATTTATAAGCTTAACCATGTAGGGATGTACCCCTTCATCCTAGTAAATAGTATTTAAAAGGTATTAACTAAAACTAATGTTAATGTTACGCATGCCACAAGTGCTTAACTCATTATACTTAGGAATATATTATATTCTCAGGTATATGATATTAGGGTAGAATATTAGGGACCTAACATGCCCCTCCCCTTCAAAAAATCATTGTCTTTAATTCTTAGTAATTATGGATGCTTTAGTATGAATTGTTCATCTCCCCATGTGGCATCTTCAATTGGCATATTCTTCCACTTGATTAAGAACTCAAAGATAACTCTATTTCACAATTGTTTCACTCTTTTCTCAATAATTTTCTCAGGTTCTAAAATAAACTTTCCTTCTTCAACTAACTCTGGCAATTCTAACTGAACTGGAATATTGTTACCTATTACTTTCTTTAAACAAGAAACATGGAAGATATGTTTAATTTTGGAAGATGGTGGAAGTTCTAACTTATACTTGCTACACTTCCTATTCAATGGAGAACCTTATAAGGACCATAAAATTCAGGTGTGAGCTTCATGTTGTTATGTTTCTTAATGAATTTTTTTTTATAAGGTTGTAATCAAAGAAATACCCAATCTCCCTCATCAAAATTTCTCTCACTATGATGTTGAGCAGGTTGTTGTTTCATTCTATTTTGAGCCATAACTAAATTATCCTTAAGGATTTGTAGTATTTCTTGTTGGTTTTGAATATGGTCCTCTACCGCGCGAGCTTTAGAATGAGATTGTAAATAAGTAGCGGATGGTGGGGGGTATTTCTTGATGGATACATTTTATTGGATGTGTGAAATGATGTGTTGTACCACCACTTTGCTAATGATAGCCATTTGGACCATTGTTTTTATTTATAGGAGGTAAACAAACATAAATATCCTTCTAAACATTTTTTCACAATTTTTGTTTGGTCATCTAATTATGGATGATCTAAGAGGAACTATGTGCTAGTTTTGTACCCCCTATTGTAAATAAGTTTTTCCAAAAAATACTAGTAAAGATAGGGTCGAGATGACTCACCATGGTTTTGGGAATTCCGTGAAGTTTTTGTAAATTTTCCATGAATATTTTTGCTAGTGTACTTGCTTGAAATGGATGAGAGAGTCCACAAAAATGTGCATACTTGGTGAGTCTATCAACAAAAATAAAAATTACATCAAGATTATTAGATTTTGGTAGACTTGTAATAAATTCCATTGATATTTCCTCCCAATATTGTGTTAGAATGCCTAAACATTGTAAGAGGCCAGAAGTCTTTATGGTTTCACCTTTATTTCTTTGGCATATTAAACATTCAGCCACAAATTTCTTGACATCTCCTTTTAATCCTTCCCAAAATAAATCTTTCTTTATACGATGATAGGTCTTTAGAAACCCTAAATGTCCTCCTATTGGTGATTCATGCATTTGAGATAATATGTCTTCTTTTAAATTAGAAATTTTACATAAGAATAATCTATCTTTGTACCATAATGAATCTTCTTTCCAAACATACTTATCGAAAGAAGATGGGTCATGTTGAAGTTTTAGAATGAGATCATGTATTTGAGGATCATTTTTTCACTATTTTCGTGCAACTTCTAACCATTTTGGTTGTATTAAGGAAATGGAACAAATATTTGCTCCCTCTACTTCTTGTCAAGAAAGGGCATTAGCTACAATATTTTCTTTACCCTTTTTATAGATGATTTCAAAGTCATATCCTAGCATCTAGGTAACCCATTTTATTGTTCTGACAAGGATAGTCATTGTTCTAAAAATTATTTTAGACTTTTATGATCCGTCTTGACTTTGAAATGCCTTCCCATTAAATATTGATGTCATTTTTTAATTGCACGAGTAATGGTTAATGTTTCCTTCTCATATGTGGGCCTTAGCAAGTTTTTCCCTTCGAGTTAAATCTCAAATGCTAATGGATGCCCTTTTTGCATTAGTATTGCCCCAATTCCATGTCCAGAAGCATCACATTCTTCCATGAATGTTTAAGAGAAGTCTGGGATAGCTAGTACTTGGGTTGAAGTGAGAGCTTCTTTTAGTTTTTGGAAGGCCTGATGGGATAGCTCTGACCATGAAAATGAATCCTTCTTTAATAACATTGTTAAGGGTGATGTGATACAAGCATAATTACAAATAAACTTTCTATAGTATCCTATCAGACCTAGAAATCCTCTCAACCCTTTAATATTTTTAGGTTTTGGCCATTCTTTTATTGCAACAATATTCTTGGGTTCTACCTTAACACCTTCATGTGACACCACATGTCCCAAGTATTCTATTTCTTTTAACCCAAAGACACATTTGGATTTCTTGGCATAGAGTTGATTATCTTCCAATACTCGTAATATCTTCTCTACATGTTGCAAATGTTATTCCCATGATTTGCTATAGATAAGAATATCATCAAAGAAATCTGCCACAAATTTGTGAAGAAATGAGTGAAGTACTCAGTTCACAAGGCTTTGAAAAGTTGATGGGGCATTAGTTATACCAAATGGAATTACTAAGAATCTATAATGTCTTTCATGTGTTCTAGAAGTATTTTTATGCATATCCTCTTCCTTTATACAAATTTGATGAAAACCATAACATAAATCTAACTTAGTAAAGAAAATTACACCATTTAGTTCATCTAATCATTCATCAATAGTAGGAATAGGAATCTTATCCTCAAGAGTGAGTTTATTCAGTTCCCTATAATCAGGACACATTCTCCATGATTCATCCTTCCTTTTAACCATAACCACTGGAGATGATTAAGGACTTTTACTAGGATGAATAATTCCCGAATCCAACATTTCCTTGACTATTTTTTTCAATTTATGTCTTTTGTTCATAAGGATAATGATAACGTCTAATGTTAGGTGGAATGCTTCCAAGCATTAACTCAATAGCATGATCATGGTCTCTAATTGGAGATGGACCCTTAGGTTCTATAAAAAAAAATTGGTATTTTTTAATTATCTCTTGAAGTTCTTGTGGATATTGATTTTTCACATCTTGTGCTTCTATAAAATTTAGTTGTGCCACTAGACCATATGACCCTTTCTTAATTAATTTTTCCATCCTATGGGAGCTATTAATTTGATTTGGTGCTGGTGTTACTCCTATAATTTTATCCATTAGAGTTAAAAGTCATAAATAATTCTTGAAAATTGAAGGACATTGTTCCCAACTATTTAAGCCATTCTACTCCTAAAACTACATCTACTCCACCTACTGGAATAGTAAGCATATCTAAATCTAGATGGTAATTTTCCATTGAAATTTTTATATGATGGCACTTACCACCACAAGAGAGTTGCTTTCCATCAACTATCATGACTTGAAAGTTAGAGATTGGATATACAAAATAATTAAGCTCGTGAGCTAATCTTCTATCAATAAAGTTGTGTGTACTGCATGTATCAATCAACACTGTTACCTTTCTCTTTTTTATATAACCAAAAACCTTAAGTTTTTTTGGTGTTCTTGTTCCATTTAATGCATGTAATGATATAGTAGCACTATCTTCTTCCTCTAAGTTTTCACTCATTAGTTCCATATTTGGTTCTTTTATAGTTACTTCTTCCTCTTCTTAACCTCCTTCTCAATAATCATTAGTCTCTTCTCATTATTACCATATTTATGGCCTCTAGACCATTTTCTATCACAATGCCAACATAGACCCTTTTCTCTTTTATCTGCTTCTTATTGAGGAGAGAGCTTAGTTATTTGTTTTGGGCTAAAAAGGTTAGCCCCATTTTTGTTATTAGGATTACTAACATTTTTATCTTTACATCCTACTATTTGGCCTTGTGTTGATCTTTTTATAGTGAGATTTATTTTCTCTATGTGCAATGCTTGTTGCATCTCCTTTCTAAATATACAAGATTCTAATAAACAAACATCATGTTTAATTTTTTCATTAAGACCGTTGATGTAGAGTTGTAGCCTTTGATAAGGTGTCACATCTTGAGTTTGAATTTCCATTCTCATGTGTTCAGCATTGTATTTTGTTATAAACTATTTGTCTTAAATTCATAAGTTGGGTAAAATAGCTCCTTGTCCATGTTTTCTCATAGTGGGATACTATGTCATTAGTAAATTCTCTCCAAGTAAGTAATTTTCCTTGTTTTTCACCCATCATGCATTGGTACCATTAATAAAGTTCAAATTCTAAATGTAATGAGGCTATGCCAACCATTGCACCATATGATATATTATGAAGTTTAAAATATTGTTACATGAGACTTATCCATGAAGTTATAGTACCATCAAACTTACATATATCTATTTTGGGTAGGTTTAATTTTGAACCTTGAAAAGATTGAATTATTCCTTGCTCTTGTCTATTAGGGTTGTACCCACCTTGGTGGATTTTTGACCCCTTCAATTTGGATAGTATTAATTTTTCAAACCTACATAACCTCTCATTTAAGGATATTGTAAATGGGTCAAATAAGTTATTCTTAATAACCACTTTTTCACAACCTAATGAGATTATTCCCTCATTTTTTGGTGGTTGACAATAAAGATGGTCATCAATTTCCTCCTTCAGAAAAGAGTCCTCTGGTCCTAAAGATGGCATGGATTCAAGTTTGTTTTTATTTTCAACAATAGATTCCTCTTTATTAGTTAAGGGAGGATAGAATCTAGTGCGAGTTGTAACCATAAAAATTTAGAACATATGTTAAGACTAGTTTTGAAATTTATGATTTGACTAAAACTTGAACACTAAATTAAGGATCTTATTTTATGTCTAGCAGTAAATTACAAAGAATAATCTTGCCTAATTTCTTATAAGGTTTCCAAAAATATAAATTTTTTTCTTAAATTCCAAAAAGTGCAGTCTATAGAACAAAACAATAAAAAAAATTAACTAAACTTTGACCACTAATTTAAAGAATTTATTGTATTTTTAATAGTAAATTATAAAGAATATACCCTACCTAATTTTTGATAATCTTTCCAAAAATGTAAAAAAAAATCTTTGAAAATTGTGACCCATGGAGAAAATTAATAAAAAAAAGTAAAATCTCAATAACTTTTAAAAATCGTACCTTCAAAGCCTAATTTTTTTCAGAGAACTTACCTATGGGATACCTCAAAACCAAAAAAAAAATATCAAAATTCGCACTAGTTTGGAAGATATGGTGGAAACAAGAAGGATGACCCAAATCATAGTTCTTATACCACTTGTTATGATATTTCTTGGAAATATTTGTAAAAAATTAGAATTGTAGCAGACCACTTCGAGGGGGTGACCTCTAATAATCAGAAAATATGATATGAAATGAATAATTGATTATATATGATTTAGAAGGAATATCTCTCCTTTATTTATAAGCTTAACCATGTAGGGGCATATTCCCTCATCCTAATAATAGTATTTAAGGTATTAACTAAAACTAATATTAATGTTAAGCATGTCACAGTGCTTAACTCATTATACTTATGAATATATAATATATTCTTCGGATAAATGATATTAGGGTAGAATATTAGGGACCTAACATTTAAAGCTATGGTATTTCCTTAAATAAATAATTGTACCCCATATGTAATCATGACTTAAGAGTTTAGAGTTGGATAGATAAATTATTTTAGATGAGAAAATAACTTCTTGTTGATGAAGTTATGAATCCTTCATGAGCCTATCAACATTGTTACTCTCTCCTTCTAGTGAAACCGATTACGTTGAGATTTTTTGGGGTACTAATACTAGAAAGTGCATGACAAGAAATGGTTGGTTTTGTATCTCCTAACTTCCTATTTGGTTAATTAACAAAGTTTAATATTTATTCTTTATCATCTTCTTCCTTATTTGGCCCTTCAACATAGAATAATTTATTTTCAACATATTTATATGTCCTATACCACATTTTCTATCATAATTAAAACATAAATCTTTTTCCTTTATTTTCTTTGATTTGTTGATGAGTCAATCTAGTAGGTTGAGGGAATGGTTGTGCTAAAAATATCTTCTTTCTTATGCTATGTAACACTTGCCTTCTAGGAGCTAAACACTTCTTCTCTACCCTACTGCTAGGACAAAAGTGCCATATATAATAGTAGGAATAAACATGCATACCTCAAATTCGATGTAATCCTTTTACCCACCAAGAAACAAGTCATTCAAGTTATGATTTTTAATTAGGTCTATGAGCACAAGATAGATTCTATGTAATTGATAAATATAATCCTATATTAAAATGGACCAAGTGATAATAAGAGTTGTTTTCCTTCTTTGAGCATATAGCCATGGATGCCAAATGATTTTCTCTAATTCTACATGTAGTGAAACCATTGTCACTTTTGTCCCACTTAGAGTTTAATTATATAAAAAACTGTTTGTTCAATTTATCCAAGTTACTAAATATTTGCCATCAAAATTATGCATATCCATCTTTGATAGCAAGTTATTATATCCCATACGAATGCTAGCATTTAGATCTATATTGGTTGGCCCAGAAAATCCACCTTGATTTCTTGGAACATCATTATTATCCTTTGATTGAGATGTAGATCCTTGGAGATGGAGAATTGTGTCCTTAAAGTAAATCATTATGTCTTCTTTCATACTAAAGACTTCTCCTCTCACTTTTTCAACCACCAACAAGACTTCCTCGTTCATCTTTTTGGTTTCTTCCCAAGTTATATATTCCATGGATATGGTATCCATATACTTTATTGATGAGGATTGACAATGCAATTTTTTTTAACCAAGCCTTGATCAAATGATTTTAGAATTTTTCTAACCATAAAATTATAATTTCAAAGAGTAGACCCATAACGATTTTTATTAGCTTTAAAAAAAATACAAACAATTATAATTTTTTTAAAAATTGTAATCTATTGAGCAAATTTATGGAAAACACTAAAATTGCCATAAATTAATCAAATCAACTTCAAATTAGGACTATATATGCATCAATGCATCGTTGTGCAACCCTCCAATTTTTTTAAAAAAAACATTGTTTTGCAACCTTGGGGGAGAAATAGGTGGAAACCTTTTTTTTTAAATAACTCCCTCAAATGTACTCCAAATGAATTCAAATATTGATCATAGAAAATTCAATATATCCTTGATCAACCCTCTAAAAAAACACCAAATTGAGAGAGACATTCCCTTCATAGTTTGACCTCCTAAATAAAAAAGATGTCTTGTTTCTTGGCTTTTGGGGTACCCTTGGAACATGCTCTAATACCACTTATAATAAAATAACTTGCACAAGAGGATAATATAATAGGAAACATGCTATGAATACTTGATAATACTTGAGAATAATAAGCTAATTTGAGGGGAAAACCTCCAAAAGTCTCCAAGAATACCATGATTCATAATATGATGATCATAACCTAACCACTAGCTAATATATAACATACTTATTTCTTAGATACCAATCATGTTGACATAAATATGTATATAAGGTTATATTAATTAGTATATAACTTAACTAATAGTTAAGTTAGTCACAAGCTAACTACTCATAACCATATGCACACTATAGGATTAAGGAAGTAGCATAGTATGTTTAATGAAGATTCGAAGAAACTGGATAAGAAGGCACAAGGTGTCATTCAAGTATGCCTTACAAATTTAATTGTGTTAAATGTCTCTAAAGAGGCTACCACATATCTCCTATGGAGAATGATTAGTGAGATTTATGAAATAGAGACTCTTGTAAATACACTTTATTTGAAAATAAAATTATATTCATTGAAAATAAATTAAAGGAACTCTATTGTAGAATATTTGAATGCATTTAATTTGATTATAAGCTAGTTAGGATCTAATAATTTTAAAATAAATGAGGATGGTAAGTGTATATTATTACTTTTCTCTTTTCTTGAGTCATGGGAAAATCTAGTCTGTAACATGCCCATTGTTCTACCCAATAATTTTACTATGTTTTACCCACAAGTGAATAGATTAAGCATCTAACATTAAAGAGCAATAAAAAAATTATTTTCCTTTGAATAAAAAATGCACATTTGAAACATAACCTTTCCAAACTTTTTCATTTGCATACTAAATAATTCCTTCCATTAATACAAGTAATGATATGACATTTCACATTTACAATTTTCATATAGATGGATACAAGTTTACATACATAACTTCATCAAGCTTACTGAATATAGAAAGTAAAAATGGTCCAGAATATCCTCCTCAAATCTTGGTCACTAATTGTGTGAGGAGAAGCATCACTCAAGCGCTTTTTCACCAACCATGGACTTACTGTGATCCATCACACATAAACCAAACTAGTAAGATGGCCCTACCCTTCGACAAAGAGATTAGTTTGGTAACCACATAACCCTAGCCTTTTTTGAGCATGGTGTTGTGTCCTACATATCTAGAGCTACCATACATTGGCTACAACCTACATATATGACATTCCCAGCCTAGTATGTAAACCCGGATCACAATGAACTGACAATGTAAACAGTGGCTACTTACACTACTTTGGCCAAAGAATTCATCACCCAGTATTTCGAGTGAGAGTCATCTATTTCACCCACCTTCCTAGTTCGATTTGGCTTTATCACCATTCATACTATATATCTAGGTTACCCCCTTTCCCATGGATTGAACTAACCCCAGGAATAACCCACTTAACAACTCAATCAAAATGACTTTACTACCAAAGTAAATCTAGCAACTTCTTACTTTATGTTGCATACATCTAGTATAGACAACCTACATATGGTGATGACAACTATGTATAGTATAAATACATTGCATTCATACAAACTCCCATATATAGGGTACATACACGTCTATATAAATATAAACCAATATGATAGGTTTCTCCAACATAATAAACAACCAAAGAAACATTCAAGCATGTACAAGCATCACAACATACTCAAAAACATTCCTTTCCAACATAGTAATCAAAACTATTAACCTTTCCAACATAAATGACAAAGGTATAGAAACTAGCATGCCCGTATAAAAGCTCTAATTGATTAAAGGTATAGAAACTAGCATGCCCGTATAAAAGCTCTAATTGATTAAATTCCCTTCCTAGCTCAATTCCTCAAGCCCGATTGCTACTTCCTCCAAGATCAACTTAATTCCCCCTTCTAACCTCTCACTAATTCTCTCAACAATCACAAATGCAAAATAGCAAGGTAACTCTCTAACTTTCAAGTTCTCAACTCACTAGCACATAAAATCATAGCAAAATAACAAGAAGATAATCAAATTGAAAAAGTGTAGCAAATGGTAGAATGAGCACCTCATATGTACTAAAATGTGAGCAACCAAAGGCTACAAACAAGCTAATACTTTTGTCGTGCCATTCTATCTTCATGTAAGACTCTTTTATTGATTCAAATGAACAACAAGCTTATAAGCAAGTTTCCTATTTGGTTTGCACATAGAATTCCTTCTTATATTTCTGCCAAGTTTACATTGACTGAGTCTCATGGCTAAGATATTGTTTTTCCAGACTTATGTGCAATAAAAATAATTCTTAAGAATTTCACATACTTCAAGATTGGCACCATATTTTATAAACTGGCGCCTTTTAGATAGCATAGGTTTTGACTATTTTTACATTGTTAAAAATTGTATTTACTTCCTTTTGCAATGTATGTTCACAACACCTCTAATTTCATGTGTGCCTTTTAGGCTTGGTTTACTTGGTATCTTGTTTTCTCTATGCGTAGGTTTCTACTTTGCAACGCATTAATAAAGCAGCGCCTTATGCACCTATGTTTCATTTAAAGCACTTTACTATTATCATCCGCAATGCTATGTATTGTGCTTTATAAATATCTCAAATGATTATCAATTATATATATATTATATATATATCCTTAGTATTATATATATATATATATATATATTAATTAATTAATTTACATACACATTTCACATGGTTATCAAATACATTAATTGTCGATTATCAAACGTATATAAATATATATTGAATAACATTACGTATATATATATACACAATTATATATAAATATATATTAATATATATGTAGCTATATTATTTTATACATATATATATATATATATATATATTTATAATATTTTAATACCTTTAAAAAAAAACTCATACTCTCATATCCATCAATAGATATATATACACGAAGTGTATATATATATGTCACCTTAGTCCAATCGATATTCCCATGCATATGGGTAATCCATCCATGAGCATGCGTAGGTACATCTACCTACGTATAGTCATGTACGTATTCACTCACATGTATGAGTTTATCGTAGACACGTACATATATACATATATACAATTTATGCATATATCTCATCAACATAACAATAAACACAAAAGGAAGGAATTCCACTCGACATAAAACTTAATCACATTCCTCAATCACGACATTCATAGGACAAGGTCATAACCCAACACAACATTTAGATCCAAACCAAATATTACTTACCCTTTCCCAAATTGACTTGACTCGACACAAACCAACTAGGGTGTGAGTGTGTGAATGCTCAATTAGGCCCATTAAGGGTTACCAAACCAAGTTCTTCTCCTGAATGATACTTCCCCTCTCTTCGGGAGGTTCGAACTTGTTCCTACATTCAGCTTAGTATATCATAACAGTAGTTAGTTTATCACAATACAATCATATGCATCACATATTCCATAGTCAAAATCATTATAAAACATCAAATTGTATCAATCATTCATTAATCATATTTCCATTCAAGATTCATAAAACATATTCATATATTCAAGAAATTTAACCAAACAAGGTAATAGTGAATAGGTAATAACACATGAGGTGTAACATATTGCCCCCTTGTGAATCATCATCCTTGACGATTATTAATTATCAACATGTACAAAACATAAAACATCCTTAACCATCAAAAATATTTTTTTTCAAGAGTTTTGAAAATCTAGCAAGACTTGTGGAAACTTTTGTTTCATCTCAACATAGTCTTCCCAAGTGGTAGAATCTTCTGCATGCTAATCCCATTGGACCTTGCATTGCAGAACCTCTCTATTACATAAGTGGAGCTTACATGTCCCGAGCACCTTGAGAGGCTCGATTTTTACCACTCCTGGGTCATGTACCTATAAAGCATTCTAATCAATAACATGGTTATCCCTTGGTATATACTTCTTAAGATACAAGACATGAAAGACATTATTCATCTTAACAAGAGTTGATGATAAGGTAATCCTATATGCAACGGGGTTGATATTTTCAAGAACCTTGAAAGGACCTATGTATCATGGAGCTAGTTTGGATAACTTTCCAAAATTGATAGAACTCTTGTGAGGCTTGACCCTTAACAAAACCTTTTCTCCTACTAAGAAAATTTTGGGTATCCGCTTGGCATCAATATAACATGTTTTCCTATCATTAGCTTCTACTAGCCTCTGCTTAATAATACCAACTTTCTCCTCCATTTCTGATAACATCTCTGGTCCAACACTTATCCTATCTTCTAGCTTATCCCAACTTATAGGAGTTCGACACTTCATGTCATACAATGCTTCAAATAGATCCATATTGATCACATAATGATAAGAGTTGTTAAATGAAAACTCAGAAAATGGTTAGGTAATATTCCCATTTGTATTGTTGATCCATGCAATACATCCTTAGTAAGTCCTCTAACACTTGGTTTACCCTTTTAGTTTTTCCATCCATTTTCAAATGATATGCGGAACTTATGTTCAATTTCATCCCAAGTGAAGAAAACAAGGTTTGCCAAAATATAGATGTCACATGAGCATCCCTATCAAACATATTCTTTTCAGGAATCCCATGCAATCTAAATACCTCTTGGATAAATTTATGAGCTATTGCAGGAGCTCCATCAATCAGATTCCCTAGTATAAAGTGAGCCACTTTTGTAAGCTTATCCATCACTACCAAAATGGCATTGTCCTTATTCCTCGATATTAGAAGACCTTGCACAAATCCATGCTAATGACTTACCACTTACTTTCTGAAACTACATGTGGATACAAAATACTTGCAGGATGATGATTCTCTGCCTTCACTCTTTGGCACTCTAAGCAAATTGCTACAAACCTTGCAGCTTCCCCTTTCATACCCTTCCAAAAATATAATGGCTTTACATCAACCAACATCTTAGTTACACCAAGATGTACTGAATATGGTCCATTGTGAACTTCTTTCCATACCAAGTTCCTTAATTCCCCAGAATTAGGTACATAAATTCTCCCCTTAAACCTTAATAAACCATTAGGTTTAAAGTGATATCCCTTGTACCTTCGGTCTTGTGGATTTTTTTAAAGTGCTTGCTTGACTAGCTCATAAAACTTTTCACCCTTGGAATCTTGCAACACTTGACCTTTAAAGTCGATTTGGATCGATACCATTAAAGAGATATGCCTCCTACAACTTAGGGCATAGACAACTCAATTGTCCTTTCCCTCAATATAACTGATGTTGAAATCATAATCAAAAATCAATTCCAACGACCTTCTTTTCCTTGCATTAATATTAGGTTGAGTAAACAAATACTTTAGACCACGATTATTAGTCTTAAGTTTAAATGGTTTCCCCAACAGATAGTGTCTCCACATCTATAATGCGTGAACAAATGCTACTAACTCCAAATCATGTGAAGCATAATTTTGTTCATATGGCTTCAAATTTCTTAACTCATAAGCTATGAATCACCCCTCTTGCATTAACACTCCACCCAAACCTTCTCCTAAAGCACCCGTGATAACAATAAAGTTACCATTCAAATCTGGTACCTTCAGTATCAGAGTCGTGGTCAACTTCTCCTTAAGTATATCAAATGTCGCTTGAGTTTTCTCTGTCCACTATAACTTCTTCCCCTTCCTTGGCAAAGAAGTTAAGGGAAAAGATATTCTTGAAAAGTTTGCAACAAACTTACGGTAATACCCAACCAAACCCATGAAACTTCTAACTTTCGACACATTCTTAAGCACCAACCACTCAAGCACTGCTTCTATCTTCGTTGGATCAACTGCAATCCCATCAACAAAAATTACATGACCCAAATATTGTACCTCTTTTTGGAAGAAAGTACACTTTGAGAGTTTCCCATACAACTTATGCTCTTTTAATCGTTGGAGAACAATCTCTAGATGCTTGAGATGTTCCTCTTCATTCTTGGAGTAGACTAAAATATCATCCAAGAAGAACAACACAAACCTATTCAAGAAATTCCCAAATATATTATTCATTAGTTTAATGAATGTTGTTGGTGCATTCATGAGTCCAAAAGGTAGGACTTTGAACTCGTAATGACCATATCTAGTCCTGAAAGCTATCTTGAAAATGTCTTCATCCTTAATTCTTAGTTGATGATAACCACAATGTAGATCAATCTTCGAAAACACTACCACTCCTCACATCTGATCAAAGAGATCATTGATACCTGGAAATGGATACTTATTCTTTATCGTTTCTTTTTCAAGCAACCGATAATCAATACACAAGCATATTGTACCATCTTTCTTCTTTACGAAGATCACTAGCACTCCCCAGGGTGAAACATTAGGTCTTATTAGTCCTTTAGACAATAATTCTTCTAATTGTGCCTTTAACTCCATTACTTTTGTTGTGGTCATCCTATATGGTACTTTCAATATAGGTTCTGACCCAAGGACTATGTCAATGGAGAAATCAAACACTCTCTTAGGAGGAAATCCAGGTAATTCATCTGGAAATACATCTGCAAATTTTTGTAGGACAGGATATTTCTCTATATCTTATTTCCCTACTTCCACCACCCCTCCTTCTTGAATTTCTTAGAGATCTCGAGGTTTATAATACATAACATCATCTTAAATAATGTTCCTTCCTTGTATTCCTCAAGTTTTCCATTTTTACTGCGAAGAGTTGACAACCTTTTTTTTCCGTCCTATGCATTTGCATAGCTGAAATGTGTCGTAGTTTAACTTCTCTAGGTGTTCCTTGCAATGACACCCAATTACCTAGATCGTCTAAGAATTCTATGGTTTTAGCATGGCAATCAAATTTGCTCCTATGTTTTCATATAAATTCATCCCTAAGATGATATCATAAGAAACTAAGGGAGCTACGTAAAAATTCACCTCCATAGAGAAACTTGAAAGTTCAACGCTTACTTATATTAGACATTGATTTACTTCATCTCTTGTCTAGTTTTCATATTTAACCATCCTGAAATTTTCCATAAAACCAACCTTTCTAGACATTTGTCTTGCTATTCTAGGAGAAATAAAAAAATTTGTTGCATTCGTATCTATTAAAATTGAGATGGGAGTGCCAAACAAAGTACTTGAGACTTCTATTGGAGTAATTTGGTACCTTGCTTGCCGGTTGTCTACTGTAGCATGGATCCTTTATTAGAATGCAACTTGTAGAGGAAGAGGGTTCCCACATGGTTGTGATACTATCAGCCTATTAGGGCACTGACTAGAAAAGTGATCTCCCCCACATGTAAAACATCCTTTCACTAGTCCCCTCTTTTTCGAAAGTCTTCTAGAGTTACTAACATTCCCACTAGAATTTTTGTTGAAGTTGTTGTAGTTGTCACTTCCTCTTCGGTCCCTTCTTGGTTCATTCCAATTTTTTTGGGGTCCCTTGTCCCCTTGCTTCTAAAAACTTTTCCCTTCACTAGGCTTCTTTGAAGTTTTATTAGTCTACGCCAAATTTACCTTCTTTCTATTCCTTTCTCGGTAGTTTGAAATAGACTTAAGCTTTTGTTCCTGCTTAATAGATTTTTCGTACACCAAGTCCATGGTAGAAGGATTGCACACGTCTACTTCACCACCTATTTGGGCATTCAAACCCATAATAAACTTTCTTATTTAGAATCACTCATACTTTTGGTACTATTATCCTTGAATTCAACACGCTCAATTCAAGGGATAACCCCTATGAAACTTGTCTATTTTGTAGCCCACGTACTCTAAGCACATAAAACGAGAAAAAATGCATTAGTCCTCATGTGTGGTCACCCATCCTCAAAAATTCATTATGAGAATTAACCTTTGTTAGTTCATTGAAATTCACATTTTAAACCAAGTTGTGAAAATTCAGTTTTGGGAGTTATAAAATTTTATGCACATGTAGGAGTGTTGATTTTTAGCGCTTTTACATATTACATGTAGGAGCTCTGTTTTTTCATCGCTCTTACATATTTCATGCCTTATTCATTTTCTAGCACATGTAGGAGCGAGGTTTTTTAGCGCTTCTACATCTCAAACCACAAGTCACATGTAGAAGCTCTATTTTTCACCGCTCTTACATATTTCATGCAGAAGCTCCATTTTTCACCGCTTTTACATGACATGTAAAAGCTCTGTTTTTCATCGCTCTTACATATTTCATGTAGAAGCTTCATTTTTCACCACTTTTACATATGACATGTAAAAGCTTCATTTTTCACTGCTCTTACATATTTCATGTAGAAGCTTCATTTTTCACCGCTTTAAAATGAAACTACCCAAGTCCTTTAATATGTTGAAGTGCTGATTTTTAGCACCAAGAAGAATTTGAAGACAAAGCTTTCTCAATAGCTTCAATGAACAAAATGATGGATTTACAACTTATTTTAGATTTGAAAGGCATCAAAAAGTCTTCAATCTCATCAAAGGAATTAATCTCAAGAATCCTCGTCATCTCCAAAGTACACACTAATGCCAGACAATGATGAAGTGCACGTCATCATGAAGTTTTCATGGAGAAAGATGTTGAAGAAGGCCAAATTTTCCCTTAGATTAGATTTCCCAGTTTTAACATTTTTCATGCTTTATGTAAATAAGTTTCGACGTTTTACATGTCATTTCGAAATATGTAATTACATGTAAAAACATAGATGTTTTCCTATAATGATGGACAACATTTTTGAATAAGTGGACTTGTTAATTGTGATTTTCCTAGATTTGCTCACCTAATTTTCCTAGATTCGCTCATCTAATTTTCCTAGATTCGCTCATCTAATTTTCCTAAATTCACTCACCTCTCCCATCTATAAATATGAGAGGATTCTTTTGTAGTGTTTATGTTTTATCTTTTGCAACGAAGTGCTGCCCATTTTGAGAAGCAAATACATGAAACTTTGTGTTCATCTTTGTGTATCTATTTTGATCAATAAAGAAGAAATTTGCATACCAGACTTTGTGTTGGATCGATTATCTTTTGGATTTGATTGAGATTGGTAGCGATTAGTGAGTGATATCTAAGGGCTTTGAATAAATCTGTGTAAACTTTGTGTTGCACTCTTTATTCCAATTTGTGATATTGTTTGGATAACTATTGGTGGATTATCTACAAGAATTTGTGCTTGTATTTGTTCATGTTGTTCGTGGAATTGTTGTGTTGTATCTAGAATACTTTGTGCCTCTAATACGACACTCATTATATATCTCAAGGATCCATCAGTGAAAAGCTACATAATGACTTTGTGCCTTCGTGAGCTTTTCTTTTTCTTATTTTATCATTTATTGTTATTATGTTAGTATCTCTAAGCTTTGCTTTGACAAGATAGAGATATTGGAATTATTGAATTTTTTTTAGTTTGAAGTTGTACCGAATCAGAACTACCAACTGTGAAGCATTGTAAAACATATTCTCTGAAAAAAGAGAGAAGTATGAATGTGACACATCCCCATCTCTTAATTGTAGTGTACATTTTTGTGAATACTTAATTAGTTTTACTTAGTTTCAGTAAGCAGAAAGAAGGGCACCTCCCCTTTCTAAGAGGAGAGATTACATCTCACACAGTTGTGGTTGAAATCAAGGTTGCGTAATCTGTTAAAAAGGGATTACATAATTTTCACCCAACAATTTTTTAGTGACTCCGTTGGGGACATGATACACATTTGAAAGCCTCACGCTTTTGTTTGAAGTATACCCATGTCCTTTTTCATTGCAATTTATTTTCTTGTAATTTTTTCAAGCTTTCACCAAGGACATGTAAATGGCTGCTCAAGGTCCTTGGGGAAATTCTTTTGGTCTGTTGATTTTAGCTCTACCCCTACATGCTCTTCCTGACGGCTCACAAAAGAAATTTCCCAAGTTTTTTGGTGATGGACAACAACATCCTAACGAGCACGTTGTTGGTTTCTACATCACTTCTGGAGTTCATGGTGTTGAACATGAAGATGTATCTGTAAGGTTGTTTATGGAGACTCTCCAAGGTGTCACTGTAGATTGGTTTTATCATCTAATGCCATGTACCATCACAAACTAGGAAACTCATAGCCAAGTTTGAAGAAAGGTTCAAACCTCCTGAAGACACTCATGCTTTGTTGGCTCAACTCACCCAGTTGAAGAAGGAATCTAACATGCCTATGCACGATTTCATTGCTCACTTCAACAAGTTGACAGGAAGAATTCCAAATGTTGCTCAACCTACAACTAAGAATTTGAAATGTTTCTTTGTAAATGCTCAAGTGCCCAAGGTTGGTTTCCTATTGAGAAGAGCAACCCCAACTACTCTTGCAGTTGTGTAGACCTTGGCAACAAAAATTGAAGATGATCTCATTCTTGTTGGGAAAATAAAAATTGAATCAAATGAATTTGAAGAAATCCCTTATTTGGAGTTATTTTCTTCTATCACAAGGATGGATCCTATGGTGCAAAGGTTGGAAAATGAGCTACTTGTACTCAAAAAGCAGCTAGCTCAAGGCATGTTTTTTGTGCCTCACAAGGATGCACCAAGGAGGTCACTTTCAAATGTTGCTCATAATTTTGTTTTTGGGAAACAACACAAGTTATCTTCACCTCTGAAGAGGCTTGCTCTTGAGGCACCATTAGTAAAAGCAGTAGTGAAGCATCCTGACTCTAATCCAAGTGATCTTGTTATTCTCTTTCAGGAAAAGGAAGCAGACACAGCTGGTGACTCCCAATTCTGGTTTATGCAGTCCCAGAAAGCCATTGATGAAAAGCAGATTAATGAAAGTCATTTTGCTAAAGTTCAAGTGAATGAAGTCAATCTTATCTTGAGATCTGAAAAGATGGACATGCATGAAGGTCTCAGTCAGTTTGAAAAGAATGCATTTGTGTTTCGAGGTCATGAACTTGAACACGTGTTGCATAAAAGAACTTCCCAAAGGCATGATGAGGACCTTCTTATAAATAATTCAAATTTTCCCAAGTATGAAGATGGCGAACATCATATTGAGGTATGTAGTGTAGTCATATCTTCATCTGAATCACATGAAGGAGATCATTCTGATCAGCATGAGGTTGCCATGGTTGATGAATCAATTGTTCAAGTAGCAACTGGTAAGAAGCATTCAATCTTTGATTGATCAACGAAATGTCCCATAGGACATCTTGCTTGGTTGGAGGCCAATGGGAAGACAAAGGTTCCACTTGAACCTAAACATGAAGATAAACTTGAGGATGCAACTAAAGATGTATTTGTAGATGCGCAGGAGCAGTCTGAATTCAATGATTCATTTTGGAGTAGTAGTATATCAAATATATTTTCAGAGGTAATTGAATCTGTTCATCTCTTTCAAGAAGCAATGCCTCAACTTCATCTACATGTAGCTACTAATGATCATGGAAGGAATTGCAAGCTATTGAAGAAAGTCAACTATTTTGTTGAACCTGTGAATGGTTTCATTTGAGAAGGTTTCATTGATGGCTAGTTTTAATTAGGTAGGTTTTTACCTTCTCAATAAGTGCATTTGCATAAGTTTGCATCTTGTTTTCATAGATTTGATTTGTGTTAGTCGTGCTCGACTCTGTTGCCCAATGGATGGATAAAAGACACTTGCAGTCTGGAGTTCCTCCCTTCAATCGTTTCTAAGAATGATTGAAGGAAGCTCCCCAACTGGAGCTAGCTGTTATCCTCAAATTCAACGTGCTCAATTCAAGGGATAACCCCTACGAAACTTGTCTATTTTGTAGCCCACGTACTCTAAGCATGTAAAATGAGTAAAATTGCATTGGTCCTCATGTGTGGTCACCCATCCTCAAAAAGTCATTCTGAGCATTAACCTTTGTTAGTTCGTCAAAATTTGCATTTTAAACCAAGTTGTGAAAATTCAGTTTTGGGAGTTAGAAATTTTTCTACACATGGAGCGTTGATTTTTAGCGCTTTTACATATTACATGTAGGAGCTCTATTTTTCACCGCTCTTACATATTTCATGACTTAGTCATTTTCTAGCACATGTAGGAGTGGGGTTTTTTAGTGCTTCTACATCTCAAACCAAAAGTCACATGTAGAAGCTCTGTTTTTCACCACTCTTACATATTTCATGCAAAAGCTCTGTTTTTCACCACTTTTACATATGACATGTAAAAGCTCCATTTTTCACTGCTCTTACATATTTCATGTAGAAGCTCCATTTTTCACCACTTTTACATATGACATGTAAAAGCTTCATTTTTCACCGCTCTTACATATTTCATGTAGAAGCTTCGTTTTTCACCGCTCTTACATATTTCATGTAGAAGCTTCGTTTTTCACCGCTCTTACATATTTCATGTAGAAGCTTCGTTTTTCACCTCTTTTACATGAAACTACCCAAGTCCTTTAATATGTTGAAGCGCTCCAAGAAGAATTTGAAGACGAAGCTTTCTCAATAGCTTCAATGAACAAAATGATGTATTTACAACTTATTTTAGATTTGAAAGGCATCGAAAATTCTTCAATCTCATCGGTGGAATTAATCTCAAGAATCCTCGTCATCTCCAAAGTACACTCCAATGCCAGAAAGTGATGAAGTGCACGTCATCATGAAGTTTTCATGGAGAATGATGTTGAAGAAGGCCAAATTTTTCCTTAGATTAGATTTCCCATTTTTATCATTTTTCATGCTTTATGTAAATAAGTTTTGAAATTTTATATGTCATTTCGAAAGATGTAATTACATGTAAAAACAAAGATGTTTTCCTATAATGATGGACAACATTTTTGAATAAGTCGACTTGTTAGGTGAGATTTTCCTAGATTTTCTCACCTAATTTTCCTAGATTCGCTCATCTAATTTTCCTAAATTCAATCTCCTCTCCCATCTATAAATATGAGAGGATTCTTTTGTAATGTTTATCTTTTATCTTTTGCAACAAAGTGTTGCCCATTTTGAGAAGCAAATACATGAAACTTTGTGTTCATATTTGTGTACCTATTTTGATCAATAAAGAAGAAAAGTTGCATACTAGACTTTGTGTTGGATTGATTATCTTTTAGGATTTGATTGAAGTTGGAAGTGATTAGTGGTGAGATCTAAGGGCTTTGAATAAATCTATGTAAACTTTGTGTTGCACTCTTTCTTCGGATTTGTGATACTGTTTGGATAACTATTGGTGGATTATCTACAAGACTTTGTGCTTGTATTTGTTCATGATTTTTGTGGAATTGTTGGGTTGTATCTAGAAGACTTTGTGCTTCTAATATGACCTCATTACATATCTCAAGGATCCATTGGTGAAAAGCTATGGAATGACTTTGTGCCTTCGTGAGCTTTTCTTTTTCTTATTTTATCGTTTATTGTTATTATGCTAGTATCTCTAAGCTTTGCTTTGACAAGATAGAGATATTGGAATTACTGCTTTGTTTTCAGTTTGAAGTTGTACCAAATTAGAACTACCAACCATGAAGCATTGTAAAACATATTCTTTGAAAAATGAGAGAATTATGAATGTAACACACCCCCATCTCTTAATCGTAGTGTACATTTTTGTAAATACTTAATTAGTTTTACTTAGTTTTTGTAAGTAGTAAGGAGGGTGCCTCCCCTTTCTGAGAGGAGAGATTACATCTCACACAACTGTGGTTGAAATCAAGGTTGTGTAATTTTAAAAAAAAAGATTACATAATTTTCACCCAACAGGTACATGGGTATGTACCTTAAGAGGCAGGTTAACTTTTCTCAATATTCATTCACCATAGAATCTCCTTGCTTCATATTCTAGAAATCAATGAGCTTTTGATCATAGAAGAGTTACGGTAACCATCATTTTCAAAAAATATCTACGAATTCAATCCATGTCAACCTCAAGGAATTGAGCCTAAGCTCCATCTTCTTATTCATCCACCATTTGGTTGCTTCACCAACCAATTGAAAATCTCCCCAGACAACTTTAGTGACTTAGGAGTAATTCCTAATCTCAAATTACATTTCCAAATCTGTAAGCCATGCTTCAGTTGTATCCCTAGTAGAACTACCTTCACACTTTGGAGACATGATCTTCCTCATGTCACACGATAGCTCATTTTCCAGTCATTTCCTTTTAGTTCCATCTAACCTTGACTGTGAGTCCTCATCCTCATGTTCACTAGAATGGGTGTAATCACAAGAATTATCCCCTTCTTCTTCATTGTTAGGAACTTCCTCGTCATTATTTGGAACTTCTTGTTCCTCCCTTTCTCCCCCTCTTACCTCTTGCTCAAGTTTTAGTATCCTTGTTCTTGTTTCATCTATTATAGACAAGATGTGGTCCAACATATGTCTAGTATAGACAACCTACGTATAGTGATGAAAACTACGTATAGTATAAATACATTGCATTCATACAAACTCCCATATATAGGGTACATACACATCTATATAAATATAAACCAATATGATAGGTTTCTCCAACATAATAAACAACTAAGAAACATGTAAGCATGTACAAGCATCACAACATACTCAAACCATTCCTTTCCAACACAGTAATGAAAATTTCTTAACCTTTCCAACATAAATGGAAAAGGTATAGAAACTAGCACGATCGTATAAAATCTCTAATTGATTGAACTCCCTTCCTAGCTCAATTACTCAATCCTACTTGCTACTTCCTCCAAGATCAACTTAATTCCCTTTTCTAACCTCTCACTAATCCTCTCAACAATCACAAATGAAAAATGGCAAGGTAATTCTCAAGGTCTCAACTCGCTAGCACATAAAATAACAACATAATAACAAGAAGATAATTAGATTAAAAAGTGTAGCAAATGGTAGAATGAGCACCTCTATATATACTAAAATGTGAGCAACCAAAGGGTACAAACAAGCTAATCCTTCTGCCACCTTTCTATCCTCATGCAACAACTCATCAGACTAACTTACAAGTTTGCAACACATAATAATCCTCACCTTTCAAATGGCTGAGTTGACTTGTTTCAAGGGACAACAAGACTCTTTTATTGAGTCAAATGAACAACAATCTTATTAGCAAATTTCCTATTTGGTTTACACATCAAATTCCTTCTTATATTTCTGCCAATTTTACATTGATTAAGTCTCATGACTAATATATTGCTTTTCCAAACTTATGCACAGTAAAAATACTTCTTAAGCATTTCACATACTTCAACATTGGCGCCAGATTTCATAAGCTAGCGCCCTTTAAGATAACGTGAGTTTTGACTATTTATACATTGTTAAAAATTGCATTTACTTCCTTTTGCAATGTATTCACAACATCTCTAATTTCATGCATGCCTTTAGACTTGGTTGACTTGGTCTTTCATTTGCTTTATGCCCAGGTTTCTACTTTGCAACACATTAATAAGGCAACGCCTTATGTGCCCATGTTTCATTTAAAGTGCTTTACTATTATTAGCCACAACACTATGTATTGTTCTTTATAAATATCTCAAATGATTATCAATTATATATTATACATATATAATATTATATA
>VDFB02123127.1:34949-137629 GCA_007258455.2 Sequoia sempervirens
TTTTTTTTCAAGAGTTTTGAAAATCTAGCAAGACTTGTGGAAACTTTTGTTTCATCTCAACATAGTCTTCCCAAGTGGTAGAATCTTCTGCATGCTAATCCCATTGGACCTTGCATTGCAGAACCTCTCTATTACATAAGTGGAGCTTACATGTCCCGAGCACCTTGAGAGGCTCGATTTTTACCACTCCTGGGTCATGTACCTATAAAGCATTCTAATCAATAACATGGTTATCCCTTGGTATATACTTCTTAAGATACAAGACATGAAAGACATTATTCATCTTAACAAGAGTTGATGATAAGGTAATCCTATATGCAACGGGGTTGATATTTTCAAGAACCTTGAAAGGACCTATGTATCATGGAGCTAGTTTGGATAACTTTCCAAAATTGATAGAACTCTTGTGAGGCTTGACCCTTAACAAAACCTTTTCTCCTACTAAGAAAATTTTGGGTATCCGCTTGGCATCAATATAACATGTTTTCCTATCATTAGCTTCTACTAGCCTCTGCTTAATAATACCAACTTTCTCCTCCATTTCTGATAACATCTCTGGTCCAACACTTATCCTATCTTCTAGCTTATCCCAACTTATAGGAGTTCGACACTTCATGTCATACAATGCTTCAAATAGATCCATATTGATCACATAATGATAAGAGTTGTTAAATGAAAACTCAGAAAATGGTTAGGTAATATTCCCATTTGTATTGTTGATCCATGCAATACATCCTTAGTAAGTCCTCTAACACTTGGTTTACCCTTTTAGTTTTTCCATCCATTTTCAAATGATATGCGGAACTTATGTTCAATTTCATCCCAAGTGAAGAAAACAAGGTTTGCCAAAATATAGATGTCACATGAGCATCCCTATCAAACATATTCTTTTCAGGAATCCCATGCAATCTAAATACCTCTTGGATAAATTTATGAGCTATTGCAGGAGCTCCATCAATCAGATTCCCTAGTATAAAGTGAGCCACTTTTGTAAGCTTATCCATCACTACCAAAATGGCATTGTCCTTATTCCTCGATATTAGAAGACCTTGCACAAATCCATGCTAATGACTTACCACTTACTTTCTGAAACTACATGTGGATACAAAATACTTGCAGGATGATGATTCTCTGCCTTCACTCTTTGGCACTCTAAGCAAATTGCTACAAACCTTGCAGCTTCCCCTTTCATACCCTTCCAAAAATATAATGGCTTTACATCAACCAACATCTTAGTTACACCAAGATGTACTGAATATGGTCCATTGTGAACTTCTTTCCATACCAAGTTCCTTAATTCCCCAGAATTAGGTACATAAATTCTCCCCTTAAACCTTAATAAACCATTAGGTTTAAAGTGATATCCCTTGTACCTTCGGTCTTGTGGATTTTTTTAAAGTGCTTGCTTGACTAGCTCATAAAACTTTTCACCCTTGGAATCTTGCAACACTTGACCTTTAAAGTCGATTTGGATCGATACCATTAAAGAGATATGCCTCCTACAACTTAGGGCATAGACAACTCAATTGTCCTTTCCCTCAATATAACTGATGTTGAAATCATAATCAAAAATCAATTCCAACGACCTTCTTTTCCTTGCATTAATATTAGGTTGAGTAAACAAATACTTTAGACCACGATTATTAGTCTTAAGTTTAAATGGTTTCCCCAACAGATAGTGTCTCCACATCTATAATGCGTGAACAAATGCTACTAACTCCAAATCATGTGAAGCATAATTTTGTTCATATGGCTTCAAATTTCTTAACTCATAAGCTATGAATCACCCCTCTTGCATTAACACTCCACCCAAACCTTCTCCTAAAGCACCCGTGATAACAATAAAGTTACCATTCAAATCTGGTACCTTCAGTATCAGAGTCGTGGTCAACTTCTCCTTAAGTATATCAAATGTCGCTTGAGTTTTCTCTGTCCACTATAACTTCTTCCCCTTCCTTGGCAAAGAAGTTAAGGGAAAAGATATTCTTGAAAAGTTTGCAACAAACTTACGGTAATACCCAACCAAACCCATGAAACTTCTAACTTTCGACACATTCTTAAGCACCAACCACTCAAGCACTGCTTCTATCTTCGTTGGATCAACTGCAATCCCATCAACAAAAATTACATGACCCAAATATTGTACCTCTTTTTGGAAGAAAGTACACTTTGAGAGTTTCCCATACAACTTATGCTCTTTTAATCGTTGGAGAACAATCTCTAGATGCTTGAGATGTTCCTCTTCATTCTTGGAGTAGACTAAAATATCATCCAAGAAGAACAACACAAACCTATTCAAGAAATTCCCAAATATATTATTCATTAGTTTAATGAATGTTGTTGGTGCATTCATGAGTCCAAAAGGTAGGACTTTGAACTCGTAATGACCATATCTAGTCCTGAAAGCTATCTTGAAAATGTCTTCATCCTTAATTCTTAGTTGATGATAACCACAATGTAGATCAATCTTCGAAAACACTACCACTCCTCACATCTGATCAAAGAGATCATTGATACCTGGAAATGGATACTTATTCTTTATCGTTTCTTTTTCAAGCAACCGATAATCAATACACAAGCATATTGTACCATCTTTCTTCTTTACGAAGATCACTAGCACTCCCCAGGGTGAAACATTAGGTCTTATTAGTCCTTTAGACAATAATTCTTCTAATTGTGCCTTTAACTCCATTACTTTTGTTGTGGTCATCCTATATGGTACTTTCAATATAGGTTCTGACCCAAGGACTATGTCAATGGAGAAATCAAACACTCTCTTAGGAGGAAATCCAGGTAATTCATCTGGAAATACATCTGCAAATTTTTGTAGGACAGGATATTTCTCTATATCTTATTTCCCTACTTCCACCACCCCTCCTTCTTGAATTTCTTAGAGATCTCGAGGTTTATAATACATAACATCATCTTAAATAATGTTCCTTCCTTGTATTCCTCAAGTTTTCCATTTTTACTGCGAAGAGTTGACAACCTTTTTTTTCCGTCCTATGCATTTGCATAGCTGAAATGTGTCGTAGTTTAACTTCTCTAGGTGTTCCTTGCAATGACACCCAATTACCTAGATCGTCTAAGAATTCTATGGTTTTAGCATGGCAATCAAATTTGCTCCTATGTTTTCATATAAATTCATCCCTAAGATGATATCATAAGAAACTAAGGGAGCTACGTAAAAATTCACCTCCATAGAGAAACTTGAAAGTTCAACGCTTACTTATATTAGACATTGATTTACTTCATCTCTTGTCTAGTTTTCATATTTAACCATCCTGAAATTTTCCATAAAACCAACCTTTCTAGACATTTGTCTTGCTATTCTAGGAGAAATAAAAAAATTTGTTGCATTCGTATCTATTAAAATTGAGATGGGAGTGCCAAACAAAGTACTTGAGACTTCTATTGGAGTAATTTGGTACCTTGCTTGCCGGTTGTCTACTGTAGCATGGATCCTTTATTAGAATGCAACTTGTAGAGGAAGAGGGTTCCCACATGGTTGTGATACTATCAGCCTATTAGGGCACTGACTAGAAAAGTGATCTCCCCCACATGTAAAACATCCTTTCACTAGTCCCCTCTTTTTCGAAAGTCTTCTAGAGTTACTAACATTCCCACTAGAATTTTTGTTGAAGTTGTTGTAGTTGTCACTTCCTCTTCGGTCCCTTCTTGGTTCATTCCAATTTTTTTGGGGTCCCTTGTCCCCTTGCTTCTAAAAACTTTTCCCTTCACTAGGCTTCTTTGAAGTTTTATTAGTCTACGCCAAATTTACCTTCTTTCTATTCCTTTCTCGGTAGTTTGAAATAGACTTAAGCTTTTGTTCCTGCTTAATAGATTTTTCGTACACCAAGTCCATGGTAGAAGGATTGCACACGTCTACTTCACCACCTATTTGGGCATTCAAACCCATAATAAACTTTCTTATTTAGAATCACTCATACTTTTGGTACTATTATCCTTGAATTCAACACGCTCAATTCAAGGGATAACCCCTATGAAACTTGTCTATTTTGTAGCCCACGTACTCTAAGCACATAAAACGAGAAAAAATGCATTAGTCCTCATGTGTGGTCACCCATCCTCAAAAATTCATTATGAGAATTAACCTTTGTTAGTTCATTGAAATTCACATTTTAAACCAAGTTGTGAAAATTCAGTTTTGGGAGTTATAAAATTTTATGCACATGTAGGAGTGTTGATTTTTAGCGCTTTTACATATTACATGTAGGAGCTCTGTTTTTTCATCGCTCTTACATATTTCATGCCTTATTCATTTTCTAGCACATGTAGGAGCGAGGTTTTTTAGCGCTTCTACATCTCAAACCACAAGTCACATGTAGAAGCTCTATTTTTCACCGCTCTTACATATTTCATGCAGAAGCTCCATTTTTCACCGCTTTTACATGACATGTAAAAGCTCTGTTTTTCATCGCTCTTACATATTTCATGTAGAAGCTTCATTTTTCACCACTTTTACATATGACATGTAAAAGCTTCATTTTTCACTGCTCTTACATATTTCATGTAGAAGCTTCATTTTTCACCGCTTTAAAATGAAACTACCCAAGTCCTTTAATATGTTGAAGTGCTGATTTTTAGCACCAAGAAGAATTTGAAGACAAAGCTTTCTCAATAGCTTCAATGAACAAAATGATGGATTTACAACTTATTTTAGATTTGAAAGGCATCAAAAAGTCTTCAATCTCATCAAAGGAATTAATCTCAAGAATCCTCGTCATCTCCAAAGTACACACTAATGCCAGACAATGATGAAGTGCACGTCATCATGAAGTTTTCATGGAGAAAGATGTTGAAGAAGGCCAAATTTTCCCTTAGATTAGATTTCCCAGTTTTAACATTTTTCATGCTTTATGTAAATAAGTTTCGACGTTTTACATGTCATTTCGAAATATGTAATTACATGTAAAAACATAGATGTTTTCCTATAATGATGGACAACATTTTTGAATAAGTGGACTTGTTAATTGTGATTTTCCTAGATTTGCTCACCTAATTTTCCTAGATTCGCTCATCTAATTTTCCTAGATTCGCTCATCTAATTTTCCTAAATTCACTCACCTCTCCCATCTATAAATATGAGAGGATTCTTTTGTAGTGTTTATGTTTTATCTTTTGCAACGAAGTGCTGCCCATTTTGAGAAGCAAATACATGAAACTTTGTGTTCATCTTTGTGTATCTATTTTGATCAATAAAGAAGAAATTTGCATACCAGACTTTGTGTTGGATCGATTATCTTTTGGATTTGATTGAGATTGGTAGCGATTAGTGAGTGATATCTAAGGGCTTTGAATAAATCTGTGTAAACTTTGTGTTGCACTCTTTATTCCAATTTGTGATATTGTTTGGATAACTATTGGTGGATTATCTACAAGAATTTGTGCTTGTATTTGTTCATGTTGTTCGTGGAATTGTTGTGTTGTATCTAGAATACTTTGTGCCTCTAATACGACACTCATTATATATCTCAAGGATCCATCAGTGAAAAGCTACATAATGACTTTGTGCCTTCGTGAGCTTTTCTTTTTCTTATTTTATCATTTATTGTTATTATGTTAGTATCTCTAAGCTTTGCTTTGACAAGATAGAGATATTGGAATTATTGAATTTTTTTTAGTTTGAAGTTGTACCGAATCAGAACTACCAACTGTGAAGCATTGTAAAACATATTCTCTGAAAAAAGAGAGAAGTATGAATGTGACACATCCCCATCTCTTAATTGTAGTGTACATTTTTGTGAATACTTAATTAGTTTTACTTAGTTTCAGTAAGCAGAAAGAAGGGCACCTCCCCTTTCTAAGAGGAGAGATTACATCTCACACAGTTGTGGTTGAAATCAAGGTTGCGTAATCTGTTAAAAAGGGATTACATAATTTTCACCCAACAATTTTTTAGTGACTCCGTTGGGGACATGATACACATTTGAAAGCCTCACGCTTTTGTTTGAAGTATACCCATGTCCTTTTTCATTGCAATTTATTTTCTTGTAATTTTTTCAAGCTTTCACCAAGGACATGTAAATGGCTGCTCAAGGTCCTTGGGGAAATTCTTTTGGTCTGTTGATTTTAGCTCTACCCCTACATGCTCTTCCTGACGGCTCACAAAAGAAATTTCCCAAGTTTTTTGGTGATGGACAACAACATCCTAACGAGCACGTTGTTGGTTTCTACATCACTTCTGGAGTTCATGGTGTTGAACATGAAGATGTATCTGTAAGGTTGTTTATGGAGACTCTCCAAGGTGTCACTGTAGATTGGTTTTATCATCTAATGCCATGTACCATCACAAACTAGGAAACTCATAGCCAAGTTTGAAGAAAGGTTCAAACCTCCTGAAGACACTCATGCTTTGTTGGCTCAACTCACCCAGTTGAAGAAGGAATCTAACATGCCTATGCACGATTTCATTGCTCACTTCAACAAGTTGACAGGAAGAATTCCAAATGTTGCTCAACCTACAACTAAGAATTTGAAATGTTTCTTTGTAAATGCTCAAGTGCCCAAGGTTGGTTTCCTATTGAGAAGAGCAACCCCAACTACTCTTGCAGTTGTGTAGACCTTGGCAACAAAAATTGAAGATGATCTCATTCTTGTTGGGAAAATAAAAATTGAATCAAATGAATTTGAAGAAATCCCTTATTTGGAGTTATTTTCTTCTATCACAAGGATGGATCCTATGGTGCAAAGGTTGGAAAATGAGCTACTTGTACTCAAAAAGCAGCTAGCTCAAGGCATGTTTTTTGTGCCTCACAAGGATGCACCAAGGAGGTCACTTTCAAATGTTGCTCATAATTTTGTTTTTGGGAAACAACACAAGTTATCTTCACCTCTGAAGAGGCTTGCTCTTGAGGCACCATTAGTAAAAGCAGTAGTGAAGCATCCTGACTCTAATCCAAGTGATCTTGTTATTCTCTTTCAGGAAAAGGAAGCAGACACAGCTGGTGACTCCCAATTCTGGTTTATGCAGTCCCAGAAAGCCATTGATGAAAAGCAGATTAATGAAAGTCATTTTGCTAAAGTTCAAGTGAATGAAGTCAATCTTATCTTGAGATCTGAAAAGATGGACATGCATGAAGGTCTCAGTCAGTTTGAAAAGAATGCATTTGTGTTTCGAGGTCATGAACTTGAACACGTGTTGCATAAAAGAACTTCCCAAAGGCATGATGAGGACCTTCTTATAAATAATTCAAATTTTCCCAAGTATGAAGATGGCGAACATCATATTGAGGTATGTAGTGTAGTCATATCTTCATCTGAATCACATGAAGGAGATCATTCTGATCAGCATGAGGTTGCCATGGTTGATGAATCAATTGTTCAAGTAGCAACTGGTAAGAAGCATTCAATCTTTGATTGATCAACGAAATGTCCCATAGGACATCTTGCTTGGTTGGAGGCCAATGGGAAGACAAAGGTTCCACTTGAACCTAAACATGAAGATAAACTTGAGGATGCAACTAAAGATGTATTTGTAGATGCGCAGGAGCAGTCTGAATTCAATGATTCATTTTGGAGTAGTAGTATATCAAATATATTTTCAGAGGTAATTGAATCTGTTCATCTCTTTCAAGAAGCAATGCCTCAACTTCATCTACATGTAGCTACTAATGATCATGGAAGGAATTGCAAGCTATTGAAGAAAGTCAACTATTTTGTTGAACCTGTGAATGGTTTCATTTGAGAAGGTTTCATTGATGGCTAGTTTTAATTAGGTAGGTTTTTACCTTCTCAATAAGTGCATTTGCATAAGTTTGCATCTTGTTTTCATAGATTTGATTTGTGTTAGTCGTGCTCGACTCTGTTGCCCAATGGATGGATAAAAGACACTTGCAGTCTGGAGTTCCTCCCTTCAATCGTTTCTAAGAATGATTGAAGGAAGCTCCCCAACTGGAGCTAGCTGTTATCCTCAAATTCAACGTGCTCAATTCAAGGGATAACCCCTACGAAACTTGTCTATTTTGTAGCCCACGTACTCTAAGCATGTAAAATGAGTAAAATTGCATTGGTCCTCATGTGTGGTCACCCATCCTCAAAAAGTCATTCTGAGCATTAACCTTTGTTAGTTCGTCAAAATTTGCATTTTAAACCAAGTTGTGAAAATTCAGTTTTGGGAGTTAGAAATTTTTCTACACATGGAGCGTTGATTTTTAGCGCTTTTACATATTACATGTAGGAGCTCTATTTTTCACCGCTCTTACATATTTCATGACTTAGTCATTTTCTAGCACATGTAGGAGTGGGGTTTTTTAGTGCTTCTACATCTCAAACCAAAAGTCACATGTAGAAGCTCTGTTTTTCACCACTCTTACATATTTCATGCAAAAGCTCTATTTTTCACCACTTTTACATATGACATGTAAAAGCTCCGTTTTTCACTGCTCTTACATATTTCATGTAGAAGCTCCATTTTTCACCACTTTTACATATGACATGTAAAAGCTTCATTTTTCACCGCTCTTACATATTTCATGTAGAAGCTTCGTTTTTCACCGCTCTTACATATTTCATGTAGAAGCTTCGTTTTTCACCGCTCTTACATATTTCATGTAGAAGCTTCGTTTTTCACCTCTTTTACATGAAACTACCCAAGTCCTTTAATATGTTGAAGCGCTCCAAGAAGAATTTGAAGACGAAGCTTTCTCAATAGCTTCAATGAACAAAATGATGTATTTACAACTTATTTTAGATTTGAAAGGCATCGAAAATTCTTCAATCTCATCGGTGGAATTAATCTCAAGAATCCTCGTCATCTCCAAAGTACACTCCAATGCCAGAAAGTGATGAAGTGCACGTCATCATGAAGTTTTCATGGAGAATGATGTTGAAGAAGGCCAAATTTTTCCTTAGATTAGATTTCCCATTTTTATCATTTTTCATGCTTTATGTAAATAAGTTTTGAAATTTTATATGTCATTTCGAAAGATGTAATTACATGTAAAAACAAAGATGTTTTCCTATAATGATGGACAACATTTTTGAATAAGTCGACTTGTTAGGTGAGATTTTCCTAGATTTTCTCACCTAATTTTCCTAGATTCGCTCATCTAATTTTCCTAAATTCAATCTCCTCTCCCATCTATAAATATGAGAGGATTCTTTTGTAATGTTTATCTTTTATCTTTTGCAACAAAGTGTTGCCCATTTTGAGAAGCAAATACTAAAAATATTGAAGTAATACAAAATTTATAATCCCTAAAAACTCATACCCATGTGCGAAGCTTTCTTGGACATGCTAGTTATTATTGGAGGTTAATTGAGAACTTTAGCAAAATTGTGGACCCCATATTTTCCATACTCCAAAAAACATTGAGTTTTCTTGGACTCTAAAATGTCAAACCTCATTCAAAATCATCTAAGAAAAATTGCAACCATTGCAATATTACATGAACCCAATTGGAATGTATTGTTTTATATTTATACAAATGCTCCAAATAATGTCATCAGTGAAACTCTAGGAAAATAAGATAAAAAAATAGAGGAAAATATTTGATTTACTTTATTAGAAAAAAATCTCCTACAGAAAGGAACTACACCACTATAGAAATAGAGTTTCTAGTTGTAATGCACGCTATTAAAAAACCCTTCTAGAATTATATGATAGATTACAAGGTGACTATGTACACATATTTGTATACACCTAAAAATGGTCTGGATAATCTAATTAATTAAATATGATTTATTTTATTAATTAACCTTAATTTCATCTACTATTAAATAAATAGAAATATTTATTTATATAGTTCACATTTAATTCTTCTAATTCTTCTATTATTCTATCTTAATTAAATAAACAAATTTAGTGCTTTGTTTTATTTAATTATCAAATTCTCCTATTTTAAATCACATCATTCTATCTTAATTAAATAAACAGGTTCACATACTTTTTTTTATTTAATTGTTCATTTCTTCCATATTTAATTTAATAAATAGACTTCTATAGTTTGTTTTATTAAATTTAATATCTTATTTCTTCCTAAATTTGATTAAATCCAAAATATTCAAATCCTACAACTCATCATATCTCACCAATAAAATTAGATATTTCATATCTAATTAATTCAACTGGCATTCACGGGAAAGTTGTGGAGACAAATTGGAGACAAATTGGAAATCAATCTCTCAATCTCCATCCCCTGATTCTTCCTATTATCTAGCCTGATGTTTTCATGGGAAGAAACTATTCCCATAATCAGCTCAAGGTTCTCCATCTCTCACCATTCAATCCTCCAAATCAAATCCAAGCCTTTGTCGTGTTGCCCCTTCACAAAATTGCTGCCGTGAATCTATAAATACAACCTTCTTCTACAGGAAATGGATCCTGAATCCCATCTTTGTGCAAACTTACTCTGCAAGAAAAACAATCAAGCATCTTAGCATTCAAGCAATAGCAATAGCAATAGCAATAGCAATCACAACATCAGTAGAATCATAATCATGGCTGCATCATAGTTTTACTGTAGCTTCTTTCATCATAATTTCATGTCAATTTTGATTACAATAGCTTACTTTTATCATTTAGAAATCACCATACAAGATTAGATTATTGCATTTTAGCAGCATCTCATTCTCTAGATTGGCATTTTAACAATCATAATGCTTACCAAATCTAAGAGCCTTGTGACTGGATAAATCTTTAGAGATAGGGAACAATATGACGCTTTCAGTAGATTCTTGCTTTAAACTAGTTTAATTGTTGAATCTTTGATATAATGTCTTATTAAGAAGTGTTTTCAGTTATTTACTATTTACTTATTCCACACTTACATTTTGGCACCCACCGTGGGGCCCTAACCCCATATTTTAACATTTTTTTCTAAAAAGTATTCGTACAGGATACAACAGTGTCTTCTTTTAGCGTGACTGAGGGATTCTGCAGTGCTTCCACCAAAAGTTTTAGTGCTTCTGACTATTTTAGTGCATCCACTGAAAGTTTTAGCGCTTATGACTGTTTTAGCGCATCCGACGAAAATTGTAGCGCTTCTGACCTCTGTTTTAGCGTTTTTAATGAAGTAGCGCTTTTGACCTCTGTTTTAGCGCTTTTAATGAAGTAGTGCTTCTAATAAATTCTGTAGCGCTTATGACCTCTGTTTTAGCGCTTTGACAGTCAATCTTAAAATGGCCATATCTTGGTCATACGAAGGTATTTTTTGAAACTTTTTTTTTTGAAATGGGGTAGAATTTCATAAGCTATACAATGGTGTAGGTATTTATTACTTTTTTTAGATTTAAAAGTTTCAATTTTACATTTAAAGTAAAATCACATTGTAACTTGGTCTAAGTTTTAGGGATTTTATGCTTAATCATTCATCTAACCCTTATATCTTCTTATTTATTGATCTCATCTAACATTTTGAGCATTTATTGTAGGTTTTAAAAAGAACATGGAGCATTGAAGTGAAAGAAAAAAATAAATTTGATATCCATTGTAATAGTGTTTTCAAACACTCATGAGAAAATAACCCATCATATGTTATTTTTCATTCATGCTTTAGGACCAACTAGCATTACTTTGGGCTTAAAATTAACCATCTACACAAGCTTTGTCAAAGTTGGTTAAAAAGAACATTAGAAACTCACTGGTTTTTGTATTTGTATTAAAATGAACCAATCCTAGGGTAGCCATTTGGATTAAAATGAACCAATTATAGGGTAGTCATTTGGATTAAAATATATCAATCCTAGGATAGTCATCATACATTTTCTATTTAGGATTAAAGTTAACATCATGTCTTTTGTGAAGCAATATCTTCACATAGAATAGCAAATTGTCATTTGGGCTTTAAAATTGAACATTGATTATTGTGATTGTGTGTTGGTAGGCCTATGCTCTCCCCTTAACTGGGTGATCAAAATGCCAGACTCATCTTTTAATTTCATGCACTTTATGCTTTGTTAAATCCTTTAAAAGGCCTGTCGTAGTGGGAAAAAGTACTCACCCTACGGGAACGACCTGAGTGGGAAGAACCAAAGCCAGGTTTTCCAACCCACTATAAAATAAAAGTGAATATGGGGAAACTTACATTTACCAGAAATGTGCAAGATAACCATCCCCAAAATCTTTGTTCTAAAGATTGGGAGGTCTCTTGAGGGAGTTTATCATTTGCCGCTCCAAATGGAAACCCTATCTATGAACCATAGTGTAGAATCCAGCTGATTCAGTAACCAAACATTGTAATACTCACAGTGCAAAGGGAGGGAAGAATTTTCCCCCAAGACACTCACCATATAATTTCCAAGGACCGTTTGCTCAAGGGATCGAGAAATCTAACTTTGAGTACATGCCTAGAAAAGACAAAAACACGGGTGCCCTCTAGGGGGTGACACGACTGTGTGATTCGACACAATTTTAAGATGTGGGCTGTTGAGTATAATAATGAATATTTTTTTTACCTTAAGAGTGAGTCTTCTTGAAGTGTATTTCTTTGTCAAAAACTAGTGGAAATCAAGGAGGATCATGTTTGATTCTTGAACATACACTTATTTTTTAGATTTTGGGACTTAAAAAAAATTGTTTTACAAATGCTTGTTGTGTTTTCAAAACATTAATTTAGATAAGATCATCCTGAAAAACACAAAGAAAACAAGAAAACAAAAAGCTATTGGAAACCCCTGTCAGAAAGTTAACATCAAAATTTGGATTTTTATCAGAACATAAACTTTCCTATATCAAAACAAAGTCTTAAACCTGCATAAACTGGACTTTACAATATATTTTTTTCAAATCAAACCAAGATCTACCATCCAAAAGTGTCTTAATCAAACACATTTGATGAGTAAGTTAAGTTTCAGGATTAGTCATCCTAAATCAAAGAAACAAAACTGTATAATCAAACTTATCAACTTAGTCTAATCAATAGAATCTATCATTCTATTTGACTTGAGTTAAATATCCTTGACACGTACCAAACTAAGATAAAAAGTTGATTGAAAACAATAACATTCGTATGTCCATTTTAACAAGGTTACAAAGACAGAAGCTCCTAGAAAAAGGAAATTGAAACTCAAACCACCATGGCTGAAATAGATTAGGATCAATTGAATGCTTTAACTCAGCAGATGTAAAACCTTCAACAACAATTCCAAGACATACAAAGATAAACCACAGAAAGATATCTGCTGCTAGACATCTACCCATATCCTCTTGAACAAACAATGAACATGAGACCTTCTTCACCAAAAACTACATCATCCAAGTTCAATGTCATTGAATTTTTGCAAAAGTTCAATAAGCCCAAATCTAAGTCCTCAAACACAAATGATACTGAGCAATCCTATCATGTCATGCATTTATCTCCATCCACCATAAGCCAGAATAAACCTCAAGATTCTTTCACTCAAGTTAACAATTCCATCCAATCATCCTCTTCTATCATATCTTCAACATCTAATGATTCATGTCAATCTCACAATCCAAAGCATGCTAGCATAGACTCCCCTACACATCAAGATCAAAATATTCTTTCCACTCCATCCAATGATATCAAAATTCCACAAATTCTTTCAATCTTTGATCAAGATCCCATTCCTCAAGAATCTTATGATGATCCCCTCCTTTCACTTTTCATCCAAAATAATTCCCTTCGATCTCAAGAGACAAGTATCCTTCCAAGTTCTTCTTCCACATCATCTAATCATTCCATACCATCTCATGATTCTATTGCATCACAAGAGCATGATAGTTCTTCCATCCTATCTAATGATGTCTTACCAACTGATAATCAAGACATGCTTTCTACAAAATCTCATGATTCCCTTCCTCATTAAGATCAAGATATGCTTCCATTCAAGGATACCCTTTCATCCCATGAAGATGTTTATCCTTCTCATAATCAAGATATTCCTTTCATACCACCTCATGATCCTTTTCCAAGTCAAGATAAAAACACCCCATCATCCCCATGTCAAGATCCTATTACACCTATTCAAGAAATCCATGAACCCCACACCTATAAATTGGGATCCTCCACCTTTATCCATTCCGGTTTATTTCCAATGCCTATCCTCTCATCCATATCATAGCCTCCCCAAAATGGACTCGCATCTTGTTTCAAAAACAATACATATCCCATTAGTAAACGAATGTGTCAAAGTATGAATTACAAAGGAAAAGGATTGGGCCTTCATGAGCAAGGTATCCTAGAACCCCTTTTTGTTCAAAGAAACCCATATCACCACAACCTTGATTATATGCCTAAGTGTCCTAGTTCATCAAATCTTCCATCTATCCTAGGTCCTCATCCTAGAGTATGTGTTGGTCGAACTATGTGGTCTCTGCGTGTATAATATAGGTAAGGCTAATTTTTTATCATCCCCCAAGGCCCCTAGGATAGGTCTTTAGGTTAGGTTTTTTTTGTAAAAATCTCAAAAATCACAAAAAAAATCATAAAATCAAAATGGATGATCTAATATGAATAATGGTTGAAATACTTTAAGCAAAGGTTGGGTATGTTGTACTTTGATCTTTGTTATCATTTCTTTGGAGCAACTCGATGATGTATTGAACTAGAGAAGTTAGGAAGGAGAATGGTATTTGCTTTGTCTGTTATCTGTAAATTGATCATTATTATTGTGTGAATTGTTGCGAGACGTGCTCTACAAAGTATCACTGATGAAATTCTGAATTCACATAGGAAAATGACCGATTCTTATCTGTTTATGCAAGAAATGCTTAGGTCATCTCAGTTTAATTATACCTAGATGCTTGTGTTCACTTGCAATATCAAAAATCATGAAAAAAGTACTCAAGTCATCATGGTCTACATTTATACCATTGGTGCTTGTACTCACTTTCAATATTTTAAAGGCTCAATAATGATAAAAGCATGACAAATCAACTGTTAGGATGACAACCTTTGCATCTTTAGATTTGCATGGTTAAAGTAGATTGCATCCATATTAGTTTGCATTTGTATTTAAGATGTTCCAAGGCTGTAAAATCAATAACATGACAAAATAATCATGTCTCAACTGAATCAGTGTATACATCAGGTCTCGGTACATCATCAAGTCTCAGTACATTAATCAATCCTATACTGGGGCATATCAATCAAAGTTGATAAACCATATCAACTGATAATATCTCAATTGGCCTCCATCAAGAGGTGGAATCATGTCCCAAGTCTTTGGAAAGCGTTCCCGAGACTAAAGAATTCTAAACTCCTCCTATGATCATAACATATCGCAAGTCAACAAGCTTATCAATCAATATCAATCAACCTATCAATCAATCTATCATTTGATCTTCACCTATCATGAGGTCAATCATCAATCTATCATTGATCCTCACCTATCATGAGGTCAATCATCATCATTCTATCATTGATCCTTACCTATTATGAGGTCAATCATCATCATCTTATCATTTATCCTCAACTATCATGAGGTCAATCATCATCCTATCATCAAATCAAACAATCGACTGAAGAGATTATCAATCATCAGACACAAGGGGTCAAAACAGGGCATCAATTTAATCAATTTTGTAGAGTCAATCTTTATTTTTCGGGAGATAAATTGTATCATCATCAAATTATCAAATCATCAAAAAATAAAAAAAAATTGAAAAATTCCAAAAAAATCAAAAAAATCATTGATTTATCTCCCGAGGGGGCATACATCCATCATCACCTGAAAATCAATGTCTAGGGCATATCGAAAAAATTTCGTCGATACTGGCAACACCAGCACAAAAATTTATTTGAAGCAATGCATAAACACATCACTTCAAAGAGGGGAAAAATGTATACACCTAAAAATGGTCTGGATAATCTAATTAATTAAATATGATTTATTTTATTAATTAACCTTAATTTCATCTACTATTAAATAAATAGAAATATTTATTTATATAGTTCACATTTAATTCTTCTAATTCTTCTATTATTCTATCTTAATTAAATAAACAAATTTAATGCTTTGTTTTATTTAATTATCAAATTCTCCTATTTTAAATCACATTATTCTATCTTAATTAAATAAACAGGTTCACATACTTTGTTTTATTTAATTGTTCATTTCTTCCATATTTAATTTAATAAATAGACTTCTATAGTTTGTTTTATTAAATTTAATATCTTATTTCTTCCTAAATTTGAATAAATCCAAAATATTCAAATCCTACAACTCATCATATCTCACCAATAAAATTAGATATTTCATATCTAATTAATTCAACTGGCATTCACGAGAAAGTTGTGGAGACAAATTGGAGAGAAATTGGAAATCAATCTCTCAATCTCCATCCCCTAATTCTTCCTATTATCTGGCCTGATGTTTTCATGGGAAGAAACCATTCCCATAATCAGCTCAAGGTTCTCCATCTCTCATCAGTCAATCCTCCAGATCAAATCCAAGCCTTATTTGTGCTACCCCTTCACAAAATTGCTATCATGAATCTATAAATACAACCTTCTTTTACAGGAAATGGATCTTGAATCCCATCTTTGTGCAAACTTACTCTGCAGGAAAAACAATCAAGCATCTTAGCATTCAAGCAATAGCAATAGCAATCATAGCATCAGTAGAATCATAATCATGGCTACATCATAGTTTTACTGTAGCTTCTTTCATCATAATTTCATGTCAATTTAGATTATAGTAGCTTCCTTTTATCATTTAGAAATCACCATACATGATTAGATTATTGCATTTTAGCAACATCTCATTCTCTAGATTGGCATTTTAATAGTCAAAATGCTTACCAAATCTGAGAGTCCCGTGACTTGATAAATCTCTAGAGATAGGGAACAATATGACGCTTTCAGTAGATTCTTGCTTTAAACTAGTTTAATTGTTGAATCTTTGATATAATGTCTTATTAAGAAGTGTTTTCAGTTATTTACTATTTACTTATTCCACACTTACAATATCAATCATCCATTAAATACTTAATGAATAAACCTATAGTGAGTGGATAGATAACTAGATGGATATTACTTCTTCAAGAATTCAATATAACCACCATAGATAATTCTAGCAAGTTTAATGTAGTTTTTTACTTTTATCTAGGATACATAATGAAGAAGAAAAACATGAACTAGTTAAAGAAAATTTCCCAAACAAACAACTATTTTCCATATCCACACATACACCCTAGTTCATTTTAGGTTTGCAATGGAGTTTGTAGACTAGGATTTGAGTTCAATTTTATTTCATACTTTCAATTTCATTTATGATTTTCATTGTATACATTTTGGTAAGCCTCATGTATTTACTAATCTTTTTATTTCTAGGTTTATTTATCTTGTAGATTACAAAGATTTTTGAGAGTTTGAAAATATATTTTTTTCATTTGATTTTGCATCTTAATCTATTTCATTTAATATGTTTTGATTATATGGGAATAACAGGTTTTGAAGAGACCCAAAACCATTTATAACTATAGATACAAAATTTTGCTCTAAAGATGTAACAATAAACTATCAACAACAACCATTAGCACAAAAACAACAAAATAACAAGAAGGAAACCGAAACCAAGTAGCAAAGAAACAAACAAACAAAGACACAGAACTAGACACTACTTCATGTTTCTTTAGGTGTTAGCCACCTCAAGTTCTTGGTTCCTATGAAGGCCAATCATGTCCAACAGTTTTTTTTTCTCATCCTCAAAGGACTTCCTCCAGTTACCCATCCCTCTAGTAGTAGGGCCTTTAACATCATCCTTTTCAGCTTTTTTCCCTTTACCTTTTGTCACTTGATCCTTCTCCACCAGCTTAGAAAAATACAGTTGGTCTTATCTTAGCTCAATGATCTTGTGGAACAAGACCTCCAATGAATCTGCGCTATTCTTAACAACAATATGACAGGCAAGGAGAAATTTCTTGATGTGTGTGTTGGTATCCAACACGTTGGCCTCTAAACTAGCTATGCATTGTTCACATAAGGACTTGAAATAAGAGCACAAACACTCAAGATCAACAATTCTATCAATCAGAATATCTGAGGCAGAGCCTTTTGGGATATTTTGCATATTCTCTTTCAATCCCCTGATTTTGATGTTAACCCTATTGAATTCCTATAGAGTCCACTTTGCCAATTTGAAAGTACCAATTTCCCCTACCCTCGCCATGTCAAGGAGTTTGAACATTGAGGTGAAGAAGTCCTCTGACAAGGGGTTATCCTTAAGAGGTTCAGGCTTCCCATCCTTCTGCTTAACACCCTCCTCTTCCTGCACAGGTTTATTTCATTTAATATGTTTATGTTGTAGGTTACAGATATTTTTAAGAGTTCGAAAATCAATTTTTTTCATTTGATTTTGTATGGTAGTATATTTTCATTTTATATTTTTCTAATAGTTTTCATTTTTAATATATACACGAAAATTATCTTTTGGTGTCCAAAATCATAGGGTTTTGATGGGAAATTATCCTTGTCTTATCAAAAACAAAAGTTTGTTATTCAAAACCACCCTATAGAAGATCAAATCCATGGCTTGCAAGTTTAATACTAGTAAAAGCCACTTTTCTACTGATAAAACCCATATTTTCATTGAAAACCATATCCATATCTGCTAAAATCACATTCATATCTACTAAAAAAACTCAAAACTACTAAAAATCAAGTATTTTATTGTCAAAACTATTCAAAAATACTAAAAACCATACATTTAATTATCAAAATCACCTTCAAATATTCCAAACCATGAATTTTATTGTCAAACCCATCTTTGAATCTCCAAAACCACAAATTTTAATGTCTAATACCACATACTTATAAGCAAAACCATCACTTCAAGCCTAAATCCACCATTTTAAAGGTAAAACCATTGTCTACAAGTCAAAACTACTATTTTCATGCTCAAAATAGTTTTCTACAAGTCAAAACCATTATTTGCATCCTATAAACCACTCTCAGCAAGTTGAAACCACTATTTTTGAGCCAAAGCCCTTATTTGTAAGAGAAAACCCTGGTTTCAAAGCTTAAACCACTATTTGGACAACATCTAGCCCTTTTTTACTCAACCCCTAATCATATTGGCGATTAGGAGCTAGGTCATAAGAAGCCAAAGCTCTAGACCTCCTCCTTTGTATTTTTTAAAAAACCTACCCACATAAAAATGCTTATAACTTTTACAATACTTATCCATTTTTCAACTTCTTGTAGGAATAAAAAAGTTGGTTTTGATCTGGATACAGTGGTTTAGATCGATTTTTCACATCAACTCTCAATAATTAGTTACAATCATCTAAAGAGAGTGTTTCTCTTTGAAATTTCAAACTAGCATAACTTTCACAAATCTTTTGGTATTTTTTTTTAATTTATCAAATTTTTGTAAGGAATTTAACAATGTGTTTAGTTTTCTGATTTGAAGTTTTTCATTGCATATTTTTCATTGACCATTAAATTCAACATCTTTTCATCGTTGAAGAATAAAACACATAAACCAATCCTTTCATAAGTCAAAGATAAAATCATAGAACTTATAATGTATTTATTTTATAGAACAACTATATAGATGACAAGTTTATTTACAATTTCTTTTTTGTGTGCTTTATCTTTTTAGTGTCTTTTCAAACAATTTATGTGAGGGATTAAAATGAACATTACACACTTTGATTTGGCTAATCAAGAACAATTATTTTTTAATCTCAAAGGGCTATTTGCATATACTCTTCTCTCACATACTTGCTTGACCTTGAGAATAAAAATGTCACTTCTTCCTTTACTATTTTTAGGGGGTATGTCTTGGTATTTCATCAACCTAGAGGATGACCTCAACTCTAGTGTTGTAATGGAGTACAAATAGCAAGGGGTGAATCGAAAGACACACCTCTTGGAAGTTGTAGCTTTTTCATTCAAACTAAACCCCCAAGAACTTTATACCTTGAGGAAATGAATGAGAAGGGTGGGTAACTCTCTTCTCTCTGTTTGTTGAAATTTTTTCACTTTCAAATTCATAAAGTAGGCCTCACATATCCTTGTGACATATAGAGGATTCCCCTAGATAGTGTATATCCTAGCTTGATTCCTTTGACTATCTTTTCATGTGGGGCAAGGGATGTGTATCGTACCCTGAAGTTACTCACGATATACCTCCATTTGGTGAGACAAAGCTAACAAACATAAATATTTTACCAACCTTTGGTAAGATATTTTGCACTTTTCTATGGGGCATGATCTCTAGCTATCCATTGACAAGTAAGCATACTAGTCTTTAGCTCATGGACCCACACTAAGATTCAATACCACTTGATTAATTTTAGGACTGTTGGTGCCTTCTTTACGTTGTTTTATTTTTAGACCAAAACCTCCCTGTTTAAAAACCAATGAGGACCTTAGCCTTTTTTATCCATTTATTTTATAATATTTTATCTTTTTCTTAGTATAAGATTTTAAAATAAAAAACAAAAAATAAATAACCAAAATAAATTAGTGTCAATAGGTTCATGCCACCCCTTACTAGGTTACAAGCAAAAAAATAAATGGAACATAGTACAGTACAAATCTATTTGCAGCTAGTCACTACAGTCAAATCGAGAGTTTACAGTTTGACCTTAGATTTCATGGACAAGACATGGTAGATCAACCTGAATTCTCTCCTCAGTTTGTTGAGTTTATGAAATATGAGCTTATTCAAACCTATGTAGATCACTTTATAGGTTTGAATAAATCACATTTTCTAGAGAAACTTATAGAGGAGGTGCTACATCTCCCCTAGCTTTGACCAATCCAAATTAAGTAAGCTTATTAGAAAGGAAATTGTAGTTATATCAACCGTTGAAAACCCCTACTACGATATACCTCAAAATGTAACCATAATTGTCTCTAACATTAACCACCCACAACAAATAACTTCACCATGCAAGAGTCCATAGTTACATCAAATTCACAAAATCAATCACATGGAAATTTCCAACAAGTGACCACCAACCCCTTTAACGTGTATACACCCCCTATAAGAGGTGTTTCCTATTTTATATATTTCCACATCATCTAATCCCACTAATAGGACCATGAATCTAACTATCCTACAACAAAACTCATTATCTAACCCTATTCCTCTTAGGATTCAACCCAACCTAGCTAGTCAAAACATCCCTCAAACTCAAACCTCATTCCCCTCCATAATACCTTAATCCAATCATTACCACCTTTGTCTTTACCTCAACCATTACCTTCCCACCTAGCTATGATGTCATCTTACGCTTCACCACAACAACCTACAACATCTTACCAATTCCACTTCCTACATCTCAACCTAACTACTAACAAACCTCATCTAAACAACAACATTACACATAACCCCAAAATACATCACAATACATTCAACCTCTAACATATCAACCACACTTAAACACATCACAACCCCTATAGCAAGAATAATACATTTTTCCCCTACATATCAACCTAGTCCATAAAAATACACATTAACCCCCACATAACAACAACAACCACTTATCCAAAAACAACCCCAAACATATAAAAAATAATAACCTACCTAACAAATATTACCTAACTACCAACAACCATCACCGCATGTGCAAAACCCAAATCTTAGGTATTCCTTCATCCAAGAGTGGCAAGAACGAAGGACACCCTTAAGGGGATACAATTAGGGACCTTACAACAAAAGAAAATGTTCAAATTTTAAGAACTATTTTCCTTTCCCTTTGATAAATCAATAACATCAATCCCTTTCCACCAAAATTTTGAAGTACAAAAAATAGACAAATTTAAAGGGAAGGGAGACCCATGGGACCATGTTAAATAATTTTGCATGGTACATCATGATGTGGCTTACTATGATGCATATCATATAAGACTATTTCCCAAAATTCTACGAGGACAATCCCTTGAGTGGTTCATGCACCTAACCCATGGGTACATTAATTTTTTCCACAATTAGCTAAATAACTCATAAATCATTTCTCCTCCAACATAGAACCAAAAATTTCAATGCTTGACCTTCGCAATGCCAAAAAAAAAATAGTGAGAGCTTCTCCTCCCTCCTCCAATGTCTTGTTGGTCACTTCCCATGGGCTATACTATAAAATCAACTTGTCAATATCTTTGTCATGAACCTTATCCCAAAAGTGGCCTTTCATTTTGTCATCCTTGAATCCAACTAGGCTTGATTCATGGGATAGCCCCTAAAAAACTTGTTCATTTTGTAGTCTCATGCACTCTAAGCACATAAAATGAGGCATAATTTCATTTGCCTTTGAGCGTGGTCATGAGCCTCAAATCGTCCTCTCAAGCGCTTGCCTCATTTTATTTTTCAAAAACCTTTGAAACGAGTATATTCTCGCTTTTTAGTCTTTCCAGTGTTAGTAAACTTTTGGCCCATGCAGGGGTGCTATTTTTCAATGCTCCTACATGAGGTGTGGTTTTGACATGCATCTACACTATTTTTCAACACCTCAGCATGATTGTCAAAATTTGAATTATTGCACTAACATTGTTTTCTAACACTAGTGCACGTGTCCTGCCTTCACACGTTTGAGCATTAATGAACTTCAAGTTCATTAATGCATTTTAATTTAATAGGTCTTAATAGCTTTTAAAACCATTTTTAGTTTCTATTTGTGTTCAATCGATTGGTTCTCTTTCTGTGTGATCATTGCTAGACGATTGAGTAGCTTTTGAAGATCTTTTGGCAAATTTATTGTTCATCGATTTAGGGTTTTTAAGTTTTTCTCCACATCGCCAAGTATGTATCGTTATTTTTTGTTGTTATTTTCTTATTTTCATTTAGTTAGGGTTTCATTATTTGTAGTGCATATATGCCATGTTTTGGTCTGATGTCTTTTTAATATTTATCTGTCATTTTATTTTCTCATTTCTTCCATCATGTGAGTATTGGTGTGAATAAATGTCTTGTACCTAGCTAATTCATTCATTAGGTAATTAGGGGACATATTCACATGATTAAGTTTACTTAGGATATAAGATTCTTTCTAGAAGTCTTAGTTGGATTTTCTAGAACTTATCTTATCTAGCTAGTAATGCTTGATTCCTAGGTGATTAGTTTGTTAGTTGTCTCATGTAATAGGATTAAGACACTTATCATGATCTTGTCTAATCCTATCTCTCTACATTTCCTTTATAAGCAAGGAATCTCGTGTACATTTGCATCCAATCAAATTCAAGCTTATTCAAAAAAAATCAACCATTATTCAATTTGGCATTGTGAAGCAAGCTTTCTTGCCATTCTCTCTCTTGTGGAAGTGGTTTTGGTCTAGCAATTGTTCTTGGGAGTGTTGCGGAGTCACCATTTACACCCACCTGGTATCAAAGCTCTCCAGGTGTTGCAAATTCCTTCCCAAATATGAGGGTATTGTGTTGGCTTGATTTTTTTTGTTGGGTGCAGATTGGGGTTTCAAGGACCTCACGGTTGAGATCAGGTGGCCACGTAGACAAATTTTGATTGTAAATTCGTCCATTTTTGGTAAAGTTGTGTTTGAGGCAAAACTTTTTTTTGTTGGGATAGCCTCCCGGGTGATACAATTTTTCCAATTTCGCAAAAAAAAATTGTAAAATATTTTCTATTCAAAATAATTCTGCAAATTTATTTGTATTTGTGGGGCCTTATTAAAAATAAAAAATTTGTGCATATATTATTAGACATATTCTCTATTGGCAGCATATTTTGTAGGGAATATCTCCTACGTCAGATTTGCAGTCGGCAACCTTCATTAGATCCGCACACCACGACTTATCTTGGTCTGTTGGCATTCATCTCCCGATCCCGAGCAACTCATCGGCGGTGGTCTTTCTAGCAGTCACATCAGCGGTACAAAAAGATCTGGCGGTACCCTTTTATCTCATTGCCCTACCCATCACAGTCCTCTACCTTGGATCTCTTGTAACGACAAGTACGCATCCTTCAATCTGTCGAGTACATTTGATCGACAACAACATCCATCTCATCAACCAGTCTTCACACATCATTGGTGTTGTCTATTCCCTCATGGATCGACGTACTTGTCTTTGATTGGGCCTTTTGTATTGATTGGGTAACATCAAATCCACATGGTCGGTATAAATATTGTAAGTCGCAGGCTTTATATATTGAATTTTGTTTAATATTTTTTGTAGAGGCCGAACTTGTATTAGCTGACCACAAAGGCCAACATTTTGTAAGCCATGTCGGGTGGTCATATTAGTGACCCCGACCCTACATCGAGATTTTTTTAATTATTTGCAGTGTGTGGACATATGGCTAACCAGGTGTTTTGCACCAAGAGCCTAAAAATTGCGCCATTTTAGCCTTGTATTTTCCCCCCAAGTGCCTTTTATAGGCCTTTTTTCGTTTTTCACAACTTTTGCAAACAGAGGCTACTTTTCTGAAACAAAATATCGCTTGAAAGCTAAAAGTTTGAATTTTTCAATGGTGTAGGTGTTTCGCATAAATTTTGTAGTTTTGTGCCATTTTTTCTAGGTTGAAGCCTGATCTTCTATTTTCACCTCTGAGCTCATATCTTTTTGCTCTTGACTCTGATTTTCACAAAATTTGTGGTATCAAGAAGGTATTTAGGAGCACTTTAGTTGTATTCATGCACTTTTTGCAAATTTGTTTCCATATTTTCATAATTTCAGTTTGAAGTTGATTTGATAGTTTAGGATACATTGTTGTAAATTTGCAAAAAAGTGTAATTTTGAGACAAAGGGGTTTATTTCTTGTATTGTGAAGGGAATTTGCTATTCCTCTCTTGTAATATTTGATTATATCACGGGTTTTCCAAAAGTTGTACTTCTAACCCCATATAACTTTCATGAGTGGAAATCACAAATGGAGCTTCTTCATTATGGGGGGATATCTTGTCTCTCTATTACCCTCTTATGGGGGGGTCATTGACTGTATATACATGATGGATGTAGTCCTTGGGGGTATCATTGAGTCCTCCATACATCATGTTTGTTTTGCTTTGTTTTCTTTTCTTTTCTCTCTTTTGGAGAGGAGTTTTCTCCCATAGGGTTTTCTCCTTTTCTCCACTTGTGAGAGATTGATTGTTTTCATTTGCATTGTAAATGGGTACCTAACATGGCCTCGTAGCCGAGACCCATAGTCATAGTATTTGCATAGTTTGCATAATAATCTTCTCCCTAAGTTGCACTTAAGGGGGGGTGTTGGTGTGAATAAATGTCTTGTACCTAGCTAATTCATTCACTAGGTAATTAGGGGACATATTCACATGATTAAGTTTACTTAGGATATAAGATTCTTTCTAGAAGTCTTAGTTGGATTTTCTAGAACTTATCTTATCTAGCTAGTAATGCTTGATTCCTAGGTGATTAGTTTGTTAGTTGTCTCATGTAATAGGATTAAGACACTTGTCATGATCTTGTCTAATCCTATCTCTCTACCTTGCCTTTATAAGCAAAGAATCTCATGTACATTTGCATTCAATCAAATTCAAGCTTATTCAAGAAAATTCAACCATTATTCAATCTTGCATTGTGAAGCAATATTTCTTGCCATTCTCTCTCTTGTGGAAGTGGTTTTGGTCTAGCAACTATTCCTAGGGGTGTTGGGGAGTCACCATTTACACCCACCTAGTATCAAAGCTCTCTAGGTGTTGCAAATTCCTTTCCAAATATGAGGGTATTGTGTTGGATTGAAGTTTTTTGTTGGGTGTAGATTGGGGTTTCAAGGACCTCACGATTGAGATCAGGTGGCCGCGCAAACGAATTTTGACTGTAAATTTGTCCATTTTGGGTAAAGTTGTTTTTGAGGCAATTTCTTTTTTGCTGGGATAACCTCCCTAGCAGTACGATTTTTCCAATTTTGAAAAAATAAATTGTAAAATATTTTCTATGGTATTTTATAAAAATTTGGGGCAAATTTTTTATTTCATTGGGAAAAATAATTTTGCAAATTTATTTGTATTTGTGGAGCCTTATTAAAAAAATATTTTTTTGCATATATTATTCGACATATTCTCTATTGGCAGCATATTCTATAGGTAATATCTCCTGCATCAAATCTACGGTCGGCGACCTTCATTAGATCCGCACACTGCGGCTTATCTTGGTCTGTTGGCATTCATCTCCCGATCGCGAGCAACTCATCGGCGGTGGCCTTTCCATCAGTCACATCAGCAATACAAAAAGATCTAGCAGTACCCTTCTGTCTTGTTGCCCTACCCATCACAGTCCTCTACCTACGATCTCTTGTCATGGTAGGTACACATCCTTCAATCTGTCGGGTACATCTGATCGGCGACAACATCCATCTCACCGACCAGTCTTCACACATCATTGGTGTTGTCTATTCCCTCATGGATTGACATACTTGTCTTTGATTGGGCCTTTTGTATTGATTGGGTAACATCAAATCCACATGGTCGGTATAAATATTGTAAGTCGTAGGCTTTATATATTGAATTTTTTTTAATATTTTTTGAAGAGGTTGAACTTGTATTAGCCAACCACAAAGGCCAATGGTTTGTAAGCCATACCGGGTGGTCACATCAGTGACCCCAGCCCTACATCAAGATTTTTTTTTAATTATTTACAGTGTGTGGACATATGGCTGATTAGGTGTTTTGCAGCAAGAGCCTAAAAATTGCACCATTTTAGCCTTGTATTTTCCCCCCAAGTGCCTTTTATAGGCCTTTTTTTTATTTTTTCATAACTTTTGCAAACGAAGGCTACTTTTCAGAAACAAAATATCATCAAAAAGTTGAAAGTTTGAATTTTTCAGTGGTACAGGTGTTTTGTAGAAATTTTGCAATTTTGTGCCATTTTTTCCAGGTTGAAGCCCGATCTTCTGTTTTCACCTCCGAGCCCATATATTTTTTCTTTTTACTCTGATTTTTGGAAAATTTGAAGTATCAGGAAGGTATTCAGGAGCACTTTAGTTGTAATCATGCACTTTTTACAGATTTGTTTCCATATTTTCATAATTTCAGTTTGAAGCCGATTTGATAGTTTGGGATACATTGTTGTAAATTTGCAAAAAAAGTGTAATTTTGGGACAAAAGGGTTGATTTCTTGTATTGTGAAGGGAATTTTCTATTCCTCTCTTGTAATATCTGATTATATCATGGATTTTCCAAAATTTGTACTTCTAACCCCATATGACTATCATGAGTGGAAATCACAAATGGAGCTTCTTCATTATGGGGGGGATATCTTGTTTCTCTAGATTATCCTCTTATGGAGGGGTCATTGATTGTATATACATGATGGATGTAGTCCTTGGGGGGTATCATTGAGTCCTCCATACATCATGTTTGTTTTTCTTTGTTTTCTTTTCTTTTCTCTCTTTTAGAGAGGAGTTTTGTCCCATAAGGTTTTCTCCTTTTCTCCACTTGTGAGAGATTGATTGTTTGCATTTGAATTGTAAATGGGTACCTAACATGGCCTCGTATCTGGGATCCATAATCATAGTATTTGCATAGTTTGCATAATAATATTCTCCCTAAGTTGCACTTAAGGGGGGTATTGGTGTGAATAAATGTCTTGTACCTAGCTAATGCATTATCTAGCTAGTAATACTTGATTCCTAGGTGATTAGTTTGTTAGTTGTCTCATGTAATAGGATTAAGACACTTGTCATGATCTTTTCTAATCCTATCTCTCTACCTTGCCTTTATAAGCAAGGAATCTCATGTACATTTGCATTCAATCAAATTCAAGCTTATTCAAGTAGATTCAACCATTATTCAATCTTGCATTGTGAAGAAAAATTTCTTGCCATTCTCTCTCTTGTGGAAGTGGTTTTGGTCTAGCAACTATTCTTGGGGGTGTTGGGTAGTCACCATTTGCTCCCACAGTGAGGTCGCTTGAATTTATAATCATCGTTGTGTATCTTTGGAACCCTTGTTGTTTTTCATTCCAAATATTTGTTCTATGTTGGGTTCTCATACCATGTGTCTCTTTGTTTTATCTACCATCATGGGTGTCGGGGTTAAAATACTGCCAACCCTTTTGATCCAATTATTGGATTTGTTTTCCCTCAAGTTGCCTAAATGCCCGTTAGGGTTTGAATCCCAATGAGTATTTCTTTCACCACTAAACAAGGAGCCTTTGAATTTCCCGTATTTACATGTACGTCGGGGTTTTTTCCCCAACATACATATAACTATATGCAGGTCGGGGAAAAAATCCTGACCTACATATTGTGAAACTATCCATCCACCAGTATATGCGGTAGCGGGGAAAAATTGCACCATGACATGTATAAAAAACTATCCAACTCCAAAGACATGCATGAGCATTGAAAAAGCATGCTACCACATGCAACTATGACCCACCAAACATGTAGGGGTGTTGTTTTTCAATGCCCTTACGTCCTTTTTGCAAAGTCCACAAACGAAAGCATGAAAATTCAACACGTGCACTACAAATCTTCCAACTCCCATATGAGTCATGTAGTGTCGCTATTTTTCAACGACATTGCATGTGTTCTACCAAAGACATGTAGGACCACTAAAAGACTATGCTCCTACATAAAATACTATTTTTTTTTCTAACAACTAAGAATTTTCAAAAATGCTTTCAAAGCTCCATTTCGCTAGCAATTGCTCAATTTTTTTTGCTCCATTGCTTCCATCTACTAACTCCATTACACCTGCTTGGATTTTTCCCCACTCCCGTGCTTTCTCAATGTAATATTTTTATAATGTTTGGGAGAACTGATTTGTCTCTTTGCAACATCTTTTCATGCCCTTTTAGAAAATTTTCAAGGCTTTCTTCACAAGTTATCAACATTTCTTGATTCGTTGAATGACAACTGAGACATCTCCATCTTCAAGCAAGAAAGTTGTCATTAAGTATAAATACCAAGGTGTTTATCCTCCCACAATTGTTTCATCTAAAATTGATGAGATCAAGGATACAAATATAGGACATTTGGACATGGATGAATTTCTCAAGAGAACAAAGAATCAACCTCTAGACCAGGAGTTGAAGGCAGTAGTTGATAGCAATATTCATTTGGTTGCTTCATTTCCAGTGGTAGCTCACTGTCCTGAGTTTGTTCTGCAAGTAGCTTCTCATTACGTTAGATAAGATAGGAGCATTATAGATTCTTTAGGCCATGTGATGATGAGACTTGATGCAGATTTCTTTGATATGGTTTTTCAAGTTCCTAATATGGGGACCTACACAGATCTCACTCTTGAACATGCTCAAGCAACTTATGACAAGAATTAGAATGCAACTAAGCAACTAATCAACACTATGTGGTTGAAGACTCCAAGGACTTACCTAGCAAGATGGCCTAAAAGCTTCCCTCGTAATGATTTTGTGGAAGATTTGAATGATTTAATTACTCTCCTAAGCAGGGTTAAAGCTTTGCCAACTTCTTCAATATTTCAAGAATAGATGTATGAGTATATTAAGATTCTCAGGTGGAAGAAGCAACACATCTTCTGGGATGAACAAATTAGTGATGTGATCTATGATTAACTCATTAAGGTGCACACTTCCTTGAAGTTATATATGACTTCATACTGTTATGCCTTGCATAACCACCCCATTTTATTCTGGAATAAAATGGGTCCCCCTTTGTCTTTTCCCTTTGGCCTTTGGTTTTCTGCCTTAGGCGTTTTCCTTTCTAAGTTCTGTTAGAGGTGGAACCGGGACCAATACCGGACTGGGAAATTCCATCTAAGTTTGGGTCTTGTTCCAACCTCGGTTCCAGTTCTGACAGACCTTGGTTTTTGTTTCTTTTGTTCTTTGTCGGAGTCGGGTCCGGGACCAAGTTCGGAATGTTGAACTTTCTCAAGTTCCTCATTCTGGTCTTGTCCCAGGTCGGACCCCGCCTTTTCTTAGCTCTTCACTGGTATTTGTCGGTTTGAGTCCTTTGCCTTTGGTGTTTTCTTTTCGGCCTTGGGCTTTTTGGTTTCTTGTGTTTTGGCGGGCCCAAAACCGGACCGGAGTCCGAACTTGGAACTTCTTCCAGTCTCCATTTTTGTTCCTTCCCCGGCCCCGGTCCCGCCACTTTGGTCTTTTCTCCCTTGCGCGTCTGTTCGCGTTGTTCCACTTGTCCTATTTCTTTTCATTTTGTTTCTTTTGCTTTGTCACGGGGTTGTCCTCCCCCTTTCCTCGTTCTCTTGCTTTTCCTTTCTTCCTCATCTTTTGGATGGTGTCAGAGGCGAGTTCAAAACGAAATCTGAACCCAAAACTTGGAGAAGTTTCTGGTTCAGATTTTGGTTCCAACCCCGGTTCTGCCTTGTTCGTCACTCTGGTCCGGCTCCGCCGGTGCTTTGTTCCCATTTGTTGCATTTTGGGTTTTCTCACGAACGCGGATCCAGGATGAGGTATGAACTGGGAAGTTGTGATTACTTCCATGGTTTGTTCCCATCTCGACTTCAGTCCTGCGTCTGGTTTTCGTCCGCCCCCGCCAGTTTTCAAGGCGAGGGATGTTCGTTTCGGGGTCATTTTTTTGGTCCCGATCCCGGTTTTGCCGGGATGCGTCCAGTTTTATCCTCTTGTCCCATTTTAGTTTTGGTCCCGATGCCGCTAGTTTTAAAGAGTGTGTTCCTGTTCGGTTTTGACCCCGCCTCCGCCGGTTTCAAAGGTTGCTGCTCTTTTGAGTTCTGTTTTGGTCCCGCTTCCGCCTCCGCCGGAGTTGTGTTTCTTGTGATAAAATTGGAGGCATGATAAATAATGATCTATCTTATTTGCCTTTGAGAACTAATGGGACCTTGTTTTGCAGGATCCAGACGTGCACATAAGGATGTTTCCCGAGTGAAGTCACACCGAAAGAGGATATCAGGGAGACTTGGAATGAACGCAACAAGTTCGGTAGGATGTCCTACCGACTCGAGTTAGGTCTTCGGTGGAAGGTCTCCCCGAGTGCTTTGTCTCTCGCTGACAAGGATGTCTTCAGAGAAAGTGTGGGCCTTCGGCGTAATGTCCCGCTGATGAAATGAAGTCTCAGCAACAGAAGCGGCTTCAGGGTAGTTGTTTGCATGCGACAAGATGTCTTAGCGAACGGGTGGAGTCTTACCGACAGGAAAGCCCGGCAAGGGTGGGTTCTTATATCGCCATAGGGTTATCTCCCTACTAAGAGGTCTCAGCGAGCAAAGAAAGTCTCACTGACTAATGCAAAGGGGGACTCCATTGGTGATCATTGGCGAAACAATTGGTAGGTCACGATGACCAAAGAGTGAGCGTGCGAAAGTCTTCGTCGAGACGTGAGATGTCTATGGGACATCTCACCGACAAAGATAAGTCACAGCGACACTAGAATTCAGGGAAAGGAAATGAATGCGGCGAGATGTCTCGCCGATGATCCAAAGTCACGCCGATGACAAGGATCGATAGAAGGTTGTGATGTCGGTATAGGGTCCCAGCAAAGAAAATAACGTCTCCCCGACATAGAACGAAGCGACATCGGCGAAGGGTTTATACTTTCGCCATAGGGTCTGGGCGACCACGGGGAGCTACACCGAAACAAAGTGAGCTCGTCGTTGAGAAAACAAAAGGCCGCTATAACGTCTCCCTGACCACGGGAGGTCACGCCGACTGAGGGAGATCGCACCAAAGAAGGTTTTTAGGGAAGGTTAGCATTTCCCACCATGATGTTTCGCCGACTCATGTGGGTCATGCCGACAACAAAGAGGGGCCCATTGAAAGAAATAGAGTTCGCCAAGAGGACGCGATTTCGCCATGTGGTCTTGCCGAAAGAATGCAGTCTTGCTGAGGGTCCTTGCGAGATTGGTATGATCTCCGTGGCTCACCAGAACCTCTCACCGATTGGATCGTGCTACATCGACGAACTTGCAGAAGAGCGAATCTGGAGCGGGAAGAGTGTGGAAGGAAGAAGATAGAGCCATGAGCCAACTGGACAACTGTGAGGTTTGCTGACAGAGGAGGCACAACATTAATGGCGATATTTTGGGGTACTCAAGGCAGCTCCGTTGGACGTCAAAAATGGACATGGAGGCCAGAAATAAGTGCGGTAGCTGCAAAAGATCTACAAAGCACCTTAGGAGATAATCTTCACCGACATAAGACAACCAGGATTAGGATTTATTGCAGAATCCACTTTTGTTAAAGATCTAGGCGTCGAATCTCTGGCACAATGGGATATTTTGTAAACCCTAAAAATGGGCGCCAACATTCTTCTTGGGAGGGGATGTATATATGGCATTCTTGCCTCTTTGTAAAAGGGGTTCCAGAATTTTAGTGTTACAGACTTCTAGATTAGAAATTCTAGGTTTAGAGTACTGTTTTAGAGTTAGAACTGTTAGAAGTTAGTTAGCTAGCAGAAGGAGATCGAGTTGCATCTTGATTCTTAGTAATGAGAGCTTCTCTTGCCTTCTTGGTTAGCAATTAGATTTCTGTATAAGCTGTAATGTATTTTTCAAAGTTTTTTTTAGTATAAATGGAAGCAATTTGAAGACACAGATTCCTCTGTACACTGGTGATTGTGCCATATTTGTAAATGTTGCTTATCTGTCTCACCCACAGTAGAAGCAACCAGATTTGAATCCACTTCATATTGTGTTCTAGAATGGTATTTATCTCAAAGTTAATCATTTGATTTTGAAGGCTTTCAAGGAATGAAATCACATTTTATGTTTTACTTAAATGGTAGTTTATAATCAGTTGTTAAAATCAGCATTATGAATGAATTATACTGTGTGTTAATCACAAGTTAATTTTGTTCTTCAGTTTTAGTTAGCAAATTCCTTGAAGTTATCAAAGTCTGGTTAAGGTTGGATGAACTATTGTTCTTTCCTGTTTCAAAACCCTGGTCTATCTTTTTATATTTCTTTAAAACCCCTGGTTAGTATAGGATTTTATTTCATGTTTGATCTTGGAGCAATCCAGAAGCCCAACACCAGCAGGCCCCTTGAATATTACTGTTGCATTGACCACTGAGTAACATCAGCATAGTTGAGACCCAACTACCAAGACCTTGGGAGCTAAGGCATCCATGTGTTTCCTTTCTCTTTCAGGAGAAGTCGAGTAGCAATACTTTGTTTAGCATTGTTGTGGTGCCAAAACCGCCATCAACAGGAACTGGCGCTAGAAGGAGGGCCTAGAAGGGCAAGCTGGATAAAGTTGGGTCATCTTCCTCAGAAAGGCCCCATAGAGTTCTTCGATCAACTGAGAATCCCTCATCCTTCATAGAACTGAAGACCCCAACAAGACATAAGCATCACAGAACTAGGGAAACCATTATTCCACCCTTATCAGGTCTGCTCACTCCACCAGGCTTTTCACCAATACCTTAGTGGATACCTATCAATCCACTTGCCAATTCATCTCAATTTTCATTACAACTAGTTCAACCCATACAACAACTGGCTCAACCACCACCACCACCACCAATGGCATTCTTCCAGAATAATCCCTCTCCATTGGGGACTATTCCTGGAGGTTTTCATGACCTGCCTAAGAACCCTGAGAAATTCTGCCCTAAGTATTTTCATGGTGAGTCAAGGAGTGCTGAAGAGCACATACATGCTTTCAAGGATGCGTGTACTCGAGCTCAAATAGCTCATCATGATGTAGTTTGTAGGTTGTTCCCTTATTCATTAGGGGACATGGCATACAACTGGTATCTCAATCTTCCTCAAGGCTCTATTTTGTCCTGGACGGATTTGGAAAATGCTTTCATCAACCAGTTTAGAGTCTATGTGGACCTAGCTCTTCTGTATCACCAATTCGCCACCATTAGGAAGGAGCCATGCAAATCCCTACCCTTGTTCAATACCAGGTTCCAAAGAATGTATAGGAGGCTGCAGGATCTCTATCTAGTTACTGAGGACAGTGCCATTTAGGCATACTTTAGGGTTATAGACCCTTTGCTGGGATTGTTCTTACAGAGAACTTATTTGCTAGCGAATATTGATACCCTATCCAAGGTTTATCATTTAGCCATTAAGTTGCAGCAACAGACCAATTCTCAACCAGGTTTGGGGGGAGTTTTTCCTTTAGTAGGGTACCAGACACCTAGTACCCCCCCTTTATTTAATATTGTTCCAGGAGTGTCTCCTTCCCACTATGGGTCTAGGTCTGAATTGCAGACTCAACCTCCTATTCCTTTCTTTGCTAATAGGACCCCCGACCCTTTTCAACAACCACAGGTCCCTCAAGGTCCCCAAAGCCTTCATAACCAAGTTGGACCCACTAGCCATGTTGACCAGCCACTTATTGCTAAGCTATTGAAAGTGAAAAAACTACTCAGCTTACTAATGAAGTAGAAACCTTGAAGAAAACGCTGTCACAAGTCATTAATGACATGGCTCAGCTAAGGTTGAACCCATCTCAGAACCTGGGTAATTACCCTAACCAAAACAACAACAACCAGGGTACCTATCAGAATAACAATAACTACAACCAAAGAGGTTACCAAAACCAAAACAGAGGGTATAACCAGAGGCCGAATAATAACAGGAAATGGAATACAGGGCCTAATAACGGTGGAGTCCCTCACAACTATCAAGCAAATGAGGAAAGAGCACATACTGCAAATGTGGCTGACCTCAACTTCATGACCAATTGGTGTAGATTGCATGATACTGCAACCCATTATGAGGTGAACTGCCCTCAGATGGAGAAAATTGTTAAGATGGCACACGAAGATGCCCACACATTCTAGGGGAATTCTCACAAAGGAGGTGACTCGGTGGATATTGCAATGACCTATGACATTTTTGAAGAGGAACCCTCATTCCCAAGACAAGAAGAGAATGAACCAGAGAAGGATTCATATGATGCCCAAGCTTTTTAGATGAAGGGAGGACACTTCCTGAGAAATCAAAGTAAAGGGCCATTCACTACATCAGCACCTCCTAACCACAGGTTGCCCCCAAATCAAGGCACTGATAATAATCCTCCTCCACCACAAGGCCTGCCTGATTTTCATAACAAGGGTAATTCCTCTGCTGTTTTCAAAAGTAATTCAAGTTATAATGCAGAATTTGACATTGTTTTTGAGATGCAGAAACAAAAAAATTCCTTGTCATATTTCGACATTTTGAAGTGGTGCCCTGCTCAAAGGGAGATAGTGTTGAAGGCTCTAGAACAAGCTGATAAGTCAAAAGCAAAGAGTAGGGTGGCACCTGTTGGGGACGTGAATGTAGCCTTGTACAGAAGCAAGGTAGGTACTCTACCTTTCCTTTTGAGTTTAAGAATTTTGGGCAAGAACCTTCATAACTGTCTGTTAGATTCTGGGGCTTCGAGAAATGTCATGCCATTTTCCGTATGCAAGAAGTTGGGATTGGACCCCATTCAGACAAATAAGGTCATTCAACTTGACAAAACGGAGGTTAATGTGGTGGGGGAATTAAGTAACATACATGTCCAAGTTGGCTCTGATCCTAGGATCCTAACTAACATAGACATCCAAGTGGCTGATATTCCCGAGACCTATGGTATGCTGCTAAGTCGAGATTTGATGAAGAGTCTAGGAGGATACCTCTCCCTTGACTTTTCACATATGTGGCTACCATGGAGAGGGATCCCAACTCAGATCAGGATTGAAAGCGAGCCTCACCTCAAGCATATCATTACTGAATATGATTGCCACAATGAGGTAGCCTATTTCAAAACTGGGATAGGTGTGTATAAAAAATAAGAAGCTTTAACCTTTTTTGTTTTTGATCCTAAAGAACTGCCCATACAAAGGCCCCCTAATCTTGTGATTGATGAAAATCAGCAAGCATTAGTTAGAAAACTACAGCAAGATCAGCTGGTTTTGGGGGAGAATGTAGATTTACAAAGTCTCCTGCTCCCTAATTGGTGCACGGTACATTATCAAAGTCATTCTAAATTGAATTGTCAGTCCTGCATTGACATTCTAAAACATGTTTCCCGAGCTGAGGAAGCTGGCACAAGTTGCCCTGAGACCATTGCAGACTGCTTCCCATTTGAGGCCAAGGAAGCGACCATGTTAACCAGGGATGCAACACTTGCAAAAGAAATCCCTGCCCAGATTAAACCCACCCCAGACGCACTTCTGAATCAACATATTGATGAGGAGCAGTCCCAAGGTTTGCTTGACACCCTTGCACTCACAGATATACCAAAGTCCAAGGGGTTAACCCAAGAGATAAGTAAATGTCAAAATGACAACCTTGGGCCACATGATACATCTGAAAAGGGATTAGGAAGTATTCCTGAAAAGCCTACTAAACAACCATCCCCTGTATTTCATTCAAAAGGATCAACTCTTACTTGTGATCAATTATGGACCCTTAGCTTTGACGGATCTAAATCCAAGATCGATTGTGGTGTGGGAATTGTGCTAACCAGTCTGAAAGGGAAAGTTTTCTTTGCTTCTTACAGGCTGCAATTCGGGTGCACTAATAACATAGCTGAATATGAAGCCCTGGCAAGAGGACTGATGTTTGCACATAAGAAGAAGGTCATGGCCTTGGTGGTTAAGGGAGATTCATAAATTGTGGTCAAGCAAGTCCGCAATCAGTATACATGCCACAACAGAAGGCTGGTAGTATATAGGAATAGGGTATGGAATCTGATCGAAGATTTTGATGCCTTTGGGATTAGTCTCATCCCAAGAGAAGAAAATTAGTTAGCTGATTCACTGGCTATTGCTGCAAGCACCTTGGAGCCTATGCAAGGCTCCAAATTCAAGAGATTTTTAGTAGAACTGATGTCCACCCTAGCTATGCCTAACAATATCAAAAATTTCCAGGTCTTCGAGGATGATCAACACATTCTGGCTTTCTTATCAAGCTCAGATTTTTTTGAGGGACAAATTATTGATGAGTCCAACAAAGATCAAGGGGATTGGAATCCTGAAGAATGTGATGCAGAAGGGGTTCTTAATCTAAAAAGTAATAACATTCCCAAGGGAATGGTTGCTTTAGAGAGAATTTTTGACTCAGATCTAAGGGCCCAAGAGAAGGCATCAGTTGAAGAAAAGGGAGGAGAATATGAAACAGTTAACTTGGCCGATTCTGGCCCTGAAAGGAATGTCTACATAGGGAAGGCCTGCCCTCAAGCAATTAGAGAAGACATATTGATGGCACTGAAAAGGGACATTGATGCGATAGCTTGGGGGTATGAGGACCTCCAGACATTTGATGCTTCAGTTATGACTCACACCATTCCTTTGAAGCCCGAAACTAAACCTTTCTGACAGAAGCAGTGCCCTGTCAATGCTCTAATTGAACCATTGATCTACAAAGAAGTCCAGAAGCTGCTGTTTGCAAGGATAATATTCCCTGTGCACCATTCAACCTAAGTGGCTAACTTAGTACCAGTTCGTAAGAAAAATAGGGAGATTAGACTATGCGTTGACTTTAGGAACCTGAATAGAGCCTCAGAAAAGGATAACTACCTGCTCCCTTCCCTGGATGAGGTATTGCAAATTGTTAATGGAGCACAAATGATGTCATTCTTAGATGGTTACTCTGGCTACAATCAGGTAATGGTCAACTTTGAAGATAGGATGGAGAAAACTTTCACTACCAAGTGGGGGACGTTTGCATATAGAAGGATGCCATTCGACTTGATAAATGCTGGAGCAACTTTCCAGCGTGCCATGGACATAGCTTTCAAGGATCTAATTGGAAAATGCATTATTGTTACATAGATGACCTAACAGTGTTCCCCAAGGACCGACTAAATCATGCTACAAATTTAGCCCAAGTTCTTTAAAGATGCATCCAATATGGAGTCTCTTTAAATCCCAAAAAGTGTGTTCAGAGTTTCCGAAGGGAAGCTCTTGGGACACGTAATTTCAGAAAGAGGAATATCCATCGACCCAAATCGATTTGAGTCCATCCTCAAGATAGCCATGCCAGGAAGCAAGAAGGAGATGAGATCCTTCTTTGGAAAGATCAACCTCGTGAGGAAGTTTATCACAGGCTTTGCAGAAATCGTGAAACCCTTGAATGAAATGATGAAGAAGGATGCCAAAATAGAGTGGAATGATGAGGCAAAGGCTGCATTTTCTCAAGTCAAGCGTTCCATTTCAGAAGCTCCAGTCCTCACTAGCACTGACTATTTGAAGCCATTTTATATTTATTCTTTTGCCTCCGAACACTCGTGTGCAGCTATATTAACTCAACGAGGAGAAGGGTCAGAGGAGAGGCCGTTTGCTTTCATGAGTTCTCCCTTCAAAAACGCAGAAATCAGATACCCACCTCTTGAGAAGCAAGCTTTTGCACTGGTCCGAGCTGTAAAAAATTTAGGCATTACATCCTCCGAAGTTAGATTATTGTTGTAGTTCCTGACGCTGCTGTCAAGTCTCTACTTATGCAGAGCGAACTGGGAGAAAGAAGAGGGAAGTGGATGGCCATCTTGCAAGAGTTTGATTTAGAGATACACCCTATGAAACTAGTTCGAGGTATGGGTCTGTCTAAATCTATGGCTGAGGTTGGTAACAACGTTATTTGTCAACAATATACTACTCAGTCCTTCTCAAACGACCCGTGGTATGTTGATCTCATCTGTGTTATGCTCAATAACCGATGTTCAGAGGGAATGAACGCCACTCAAAGGAGAGCACTGAGACTGAAAAGCTCACACTATATGTTTAAAGGAGGAATCCTATATAGAAGGAATTTTGAAGGAGTGTACTTAAGATGCTTTGATCAGCAAGAGGCTAAGCAGGTGATCTCTGAGTTTCATGGGAAACATGGCACAAGTCATGGGTCTGCAAATTCACTAGCACACCAGATCCTCTGATCTGGTCATTACTAGCCTTGTGTATTCAAAGATGCCCATCAGCATGTGAGAACATGTCACACATGCCAGGTTGCTGCACCAAGGGAATGCCATGCAACCATGCCACTACAGCCCGTCTACGAAGTGAGGCCATTTGCCCAGTGGGCACTGGATTTCATTGGTGTTATCAGCCCAAACTCTACTGCAGGGCATAAATTCATCTTGACTGCTACTGACTACTACACGAGGTGGACAGAGGCTATACCTTGCAAAAATAGAACAACGAAGGTAGTGATCAAGTTCCTCACCGAATGCATCACTACAAGGTTTGGAGTACCCTTCGCTCTGGTATGTGACAATGGCTCTGCCTTCTCTTCTGCTGAGTTTATTTCTTGGGCATATGATCACAAGATTGTCTTGAAATATTCTTCCAATTATTACCCATGAGGCAATGGAGTTGCAGAGTCCACCAATAAGAATCTCTTAGGGGTGGTTAAGAAACTGTTAGAGCATAACCCTAGAGATTGGCATACCCAGCTGAGATTTGCATTATGGGCAGATTGGACTAGGATTAAGGTTGCTTTAAACACCTCACCATTCAAGCTGGTATATGGCCAAGAGCCTATCTTTCCCATCCATCTTCAAATACCTATCCTTGAGTTCATGCATAAATTCTCCTCTAAGGACAATAGGATAGAAGTCAGATTAGCCGCTTTGTTGAAATTAGAAGAGGAGAGAGATGCCGCCTTGCAGCAATTCTTTAGGCACCAGGCTGTTGTCAAACGTTGGTTTGAAAAAATAGCCAAAATCAAGGCCTTTAGGATATCAGACCTAGTGCTGTTGTGGGACAAAGCTAGTGAAAAGAAGGGTAGTCATCAGAAATTTGACAAACTTTGGCTAGGTCCTTATCAGATTGCTGAGATCTTAGGAGAAAATGCTTTCCGATTGAGTAGTTTAACTGGAGAACCTGTCCCCTTGCCTGTCAATGGATAGTTTCTTAAACACTATTTTGAATCATAAAGTTGGCATTTTGCTAAGTGATCCATTTGTATAAATAATTTCTGGTTGTAAATAGTCTCTGTTTATATCTCTTTGTTTTTTATGTAAATAGTTCACTTTTTGTTTGTTCTCTTCTCCTGTCCTTTGTGTTTTCTTTGCTTGTTGCTTTCTGTTTTGTTTTGCTTTTGGGGGTTTATCTGTTTCTTTCCATTTTGAAGTGATGGGTTGTTATCTGAAGCATGCTTTGGTCATTAGGAGAGAAGTGGTTTAGATATTTTCAGGTTTCCTAATTGGATGATTTTGTCCCCATTTCGTTATTTCATGCCTATTGTCAATAAAAGTTGTGGAAAGTTTTGAAACAAGGTGCTAAGTAAGTAACCTTCATCAGCTCCCTTGAATCTGTCACAAATAATTAAGATCATCTCCTCTTGTAAGGGTATATTTGTCCTAGGACTATGGTGTTGTAAGATTTGAGTGAAAAATTCGATTCACAAGTGCTGTTATGAGGTCCATGGTAGTTTGCAACCCAATTCAGATGTTAAACATTTGACATATTGAAAAGAAAAAGCAGAATTAAAAGAAATATCTGAAAGAAAATAAAAGAATTATCAAAAGAAGAAGAGTCAATATGAATGGGTGATTCTAGTATCTCTACCGGGGCTATGGACGCCTGTCTGGCAGTAGAGCAATGCTATGAGAAAACTAGAGGTATCTCTGTCGGGGCTATGGACACCTAACTGGCAGTAGAGCAATGCCCGTGATATCATTGCACAAAAAGGGATCAACTCATGTAGCTCAAATCTTACACATTGTTATCTAAGGGATGAGGAAAACTTTATAAAAAGAGTGATGCACAATCAAGCACACACATATATTCAAGGGTAGCCGTTGATTGACTTACATTTGAGATTCTAGCTCTACCTTGTTGGTTTTAACTAACCTAACTGGAGTTGTAATGTTCATGAACCAGAGTTCTGGATAGCTGAATCCTGCAGATTCTTGAAAATGGTTAAACCATTTTCCCAGCCAAGTCACCATTTGTTATGCCTTGCATAACCACCCCATTTTATTTTGGAATAAAATGGGTCCCCCTTTGTCTTTTCCCTTTGGCCTTTGGTTTTCTACCTTAGACCTTTTCCTTTCTAAGTTCTGTTGGAGGTGGAACCAGGACCAATACCGGACTGGGAAATTCCATCTAAGTTCGGGTCTTGTTCCAACCCCGGTTCTGGTTCCGAAAGACCTTGGTTTTCATTTCTTTTGTTCTTTGTCGGAGTCGGGTCCGGGACCAAGTTCGGAATGTTGAACTTTCTCAAGTTCCTCATTTTGGTCCCATCCTGGGTCTGACCTCGCCTTTTCTTGGCTCTCTGCTGGTCTTTGTCGGTTTGAGTCCTTTGCCTTTGGTGTTTTCTTTTCGGCCTTGGGCTTTTTGGTTTCTTGTGTTTTGGCGGGCCCGAAACCAGACCGGAGTCCGAACTTGGAACTTCTTCCAGTCTCTGTTTTTGTTCCTTCCCCGGCCCCGGTCCTACCGCTTTGGTCTTTTCTCCCTTGCACATCTATTCGCATTGTTCCGCTTGTCCTGTTTCTTTTCGTTTTGTTTCTTTTACTTTGTCGTGGGGTTGTCCTCCCCCTTTCCTCGTTCTCTTGCTTTTCCTTTCTTCCTCCTCTTTTGGATGGCGTCAGAGGCGGGTTCGGAATGAAATATGAACCCAAAACTTGGAGAAGTTTCTGCTTCAAATTTTGGTTCCAACCCCAGTTCCGCCTTGTTCGTCGCTCTGGTCCAGCTCCGCCGGTGCTTTGTTCCCATCTGTTGCATTTTTGGTTTTCTCACGGATGCGGATCCGGGATGAGGTATGAATTGGGAAGTTGTGATTACTTCCGTGGTTTGTTCCCATCCCGACTCCAGTCCCGCGTCCGGTTTTTGTCTGCCCCTGCCAGTTTTCAAGGCGAGGGATGTTCATTTCGGGGTCATTTTTTTGTCCTGATCCCGGTTCTGCTGGGATGCGTCTAGATTTATCCTCTTGTCCCATTTTAGTTTTGGTCCCGATGCCACCAGTTTTAAAGAGTGTGTTCTCATTTGGTTTTGACCCAGCGTCAACCGGTTTTGAAGGTTGCTGCTCTTTTGAGTTATGTTTTGGTCCCGCTTCCGCCTCCACCGAAGTTGTGTTTCTTGTGATAAAATTAGAGGCATGATAAATAATGATATATCTTATTTTCCTTTGAGAACTAATGGGACCTTGTTTTGCAGGATCCAGACGTGCGCATAAGGATGTTTCCCGAGTGAAGTCACGCCGAAAGGAGGATATCGGGGAGACTTGGAATGAACACAACAAGTTCGGTAGGATGTCCTATTGACTTGAGTTAGGTCTTCTGTGGAAGGTCTCCCCGAGTTCTTTGTCTCTCGCTGACAAGGATGTCTTCGGAGAAAGTGTGGGCCTTTGGCGTAATGTCCCGTTGATGAAATGAAGTCTCGGCGACAGAAGCGGCTTTGGGGTAGCTGTTTGCGTGTGACAAGATGTCTCGGCGAATGGGTGGAGTCTTACCGACAGGAAAGCCCATAAAGGGTGGGTTCTTATATCGCCATAGGGTTATCTCCCTGCCAAGAGGTCTCAGCAAGGAAAGAAAGTCTCACCAACTAATGCAAAGGGGGATTCCATTGGTGATCATCGGTGAAACAACCGGTAGGTCATGACAACCAAAGAGTGAGCATGCAGAAGTCTTCGCCGAGACGTGAGATGTCTATGGGACATCTCACCGACAAAGTTAAGTCATAGCGACACTAGAATTCAGCGAAAGGAAATGAATGCGGTGAGATGTATCGCCGATGATCCAAAGTCATGCCGATGACAAGGATCGACAGAAGGTTGTGATGTCGGTATAGGGTCCCAGCAAAGAAAATAACGTCTCCCCGACATAGAACGAAGCGGCATCGGCGAAGGGTTTATACTTTTGCCATAGGGTCTGGGCGACCACGGGGAGCTACACCAAAACAGAGTGAGCTCATCACCGAGAAAACAAAAGGCTGCTATAACGTCTCCCCAACCATGGGAGGTCACGCCGACTGAGGGAGATCGTGCTGAAGAAGGTTTTCGGGGAAGGTTAGCATTATCGCCATGAGGTTTCGCTGACTCATGTGGGTCATGCCGAAAACAAAGAGGGGCCCTCTAAAAGAAATAGAGTTCGCCAAGAGGACGCGATTTTGCCATGTGGTCTTGCCGAAAGTATGCAATCTTGCTGAGGGTCCTTGTGAGATCGGTATGATCTCCGTGGCTCACCAGAACCTCTCACCGACTGGCCTGTGCTACATCGAAAAACTTGTAGAAGAGCGAATCTGGAGCCGAAAGAGTGTGGAAGGAAGAAGATAGAGCCATGAGCCAACTAGACAGCTGTGAGGTTTGCTGATAGAGGAGGCACAACATTAATGGCGATATTTTGGGGTACTCGAGGCAGCTCCGATGGAGGTCAAAAATGGACATGGAGGCCAAAAATAAGTGCGGTAGCTGCAAAAGATCTATAGAGCACCTCAGGAGACAATCTTCACTGACATAAGACAGCCAGGATTAGGATTTATTGCATAATCCATTTTTTTTAAAGATCTGGGCGTCGACTCTTTGGCACAACGGGATATTTTGTAAACCCTAAAAAGGGGCGCCGACATTATTCTTGGGAGGGGATGTATATATGACATTCCTACCTCTTTGTAAAAGGGGTTCCAAAATTTTAGTGTTACAGACTTCTAGATTAGAACTTCTAGGTTTAGAGTATTTTTTTAGAGTTAGAACTGTTAGAAGTTAGTCAGCTAGCAGAAGGAGATCGAGTTGCATCTTGATTCTTAGTAATGAGAGCTTCTCTTGCCTTATTGGTTAGCAGTTAGATTTCTATATAAGCTGTAATGTATTTTTCAAAGTTTTTTTTAGTATAAATGGAAGTAGTTTGAAGACACAAATTCCTCTGTACACTGGTGATTGTGCCAGATTTGTAAATGTTGCTTATCTGTCTCACCCATAGTAGAAGCAACTAGATTTGAATCCACTTCATATTGTGTTCCAGAACAGTATTTATCTCAAAGTTAATCATTTGATTTTGAAGGCTTTCAAGGAATGAAATCACATTTTATGTTTTACTTAAATGGTAGTTTATAATTAGTTGTTAAAATCAGCACTGTGAATGAATGATATTGTGTGTTAATCACAAGTTAATTCTGTTCTTCAGTTTTAGTTAGCAAATTCCTTGAAGTTATCAAAGTCTAGTTAAGGTTGGATGAACTATTGTTATTTCCTATTTCAAAACCCTAGGCTATCTTTTTTATATTTCTTTAAAACCCCTGGTTAGTATAGGATTTTATTTCATGTTTGATCTTGGAGCAATCCAGAAGCCCAACACCAGTAGGCCCCTTGAATATTACTGTTGCATTGACCACTGAGTAACATCAGCACAGTTGAGACCCAACTACCAAGACCTTGGGAGCTAAGGCATCCATGTGTTGCCTTTCTCTTTCAGGAGAAGCCGAGTAGCAATACTCTGTTTAGCATTGTTGTGGTGCCAAAACCGCCATCAACACATACCTAGTATATGTTGCAAGTACAATGAGATGTAGTATCCAGGCCTAACATTAGAAGGAGATAGAAGATATGTGCCTATATACAAATGTTATCCTCAAATCACCGTTAATGGAAGTATCCAACACTTTAGAAAGGTGAATGATGCTTTATTTGCACCATTATTGTGTATGTTTGATCCATCAATGGAAGAGAGAAGATTTTCTGATGAAGCATGGGAAGTGGTGAACAAATATGGATGCATTTTCTTACAATTCCCTACTTTCACCTATCTTAGGGTGGGTTGCTTTACAAGATATCCTTACATTCTGCCAAGGTATCCTTTTGATAAATTTGTACTAATGGAGTTGTGTAAACAAGCTATCCATGTACATAATCAACAATAGGAAATTCATAAGTTGGGGTTCAAATTCCCTATCTCCATTGGGAGGTATTTGGTGCAAACGATGCCTAAGGAAAAATTAGTAGAATTAGAAATGTAAATTGTAACTCTAAGAACCTTCAAAAGAAGAGTAGATTTTGACTACAAAGGCATGAAGGGAAAGATAAAGAAGATTCATACACATATCTATTATTTTGAGGAAATCTGGGCAGAATGCAAAGATGATGAGGATGTTAGGAGAATGGATTACTATAGGCTCACTATGGAGCAAATCTCTAATCTTAGTTTAGAAAATATTCTTAAGGATATAGAGGATACCGGTCATATCATGAATACTGCTTATGAAGAAAAACAAATAGAAACAAACCTTTTCCTCCCCTCCAATGGTCCCAAAAGGAGGTTACGTCTATCCAACAAAGATTTTCTCCTATTTTAAGCAACACCAATGTATGGTTGTAGAGGAAAGGCATTAATTTGAAATCTTCCACTATGGGTTTTGAGGGTGAGGATGTTGATTATCAATCAAGTAGGCAACAAGAGCTTAGAACTAAAAACAAACAAAGTATTCCTGCCTCTTCCACGCGTAAGGGACCAAAGATCACATTTACCTATGGGAAGAGCACAACACCATCTATAGAAGAAGAGCAACCTACAAAGGAAGAACGAGCACAAGAGGAAGAGGAACAAATAGCAAAAGAGAAAGATGAAGAAATTGGGTATCACCACATGATAATATCTCGCAATATCTTCCAAAAACATCATCACCTATTGTTACAACAACACCTTCAACTCCTTCTATTCCTACCTCTCCTCCTCTTCCAAATTCACCTCCACCTATAGCGGTTTTTCCTTCACTCAATATAACAATACCTCCATTTGTATTACTACGTACAATTCCTTCATCCCCTTCCTCAGGATCAATATTGCAGAATGTAGAGGTTACTTCTGGGTCTCCATCCTCAATTCCTAGCTTATCATCTCCTTCCTTTGATATTTCCTCATAGTCGAAGTTTGATCGATTCATGATGAATCACTACTGGATGCATAAGATGTACAAATTCCAGGTGTCATGATGACTAAGACTCCTCTTATTGTAACTACTACATTTGTGCCCACAAATATAGGTATGACTCAAGAAGTAGCAACAGGGTTAAAAAGTGGTATTTCGTTTCTTCGTCCATGGCTTTCTACACAAACTCCCAAAAGGAAAAAATAGGCAGTTTCCCTTGATGAGTTTGATTTTGGGGAGTTATCTCCATGAAAGTCTAAAGGGAAAAAGAAGCCCAAGGTTTTCTCTTGACTACATATGGATAAGTCTTGATACGAGTATGTAGAGGTAGTGGAACCTCCTCAAGGAAAAGATAATGAGGAAACTAACATAGAGGATTATACCATTACAAGAGTTGAATTGGGGAAAATCACACATGAAAGTGCGAAGGAAAACACTCAAGCATCTTTAACTGCACTAATGGAGAAGTTTGACAAAGTAAAGTAGTCTAAGGATATGTATAAGGAAAAAATTGAGTATCTCACCTCTTTGCTAAGAAGGATTAAAAAATATTTTGAGGTTGTAGAACCTGTTGCAATGAGTATAGAAGAACCTTTGGTTTAGAAGGTAGTGAAGTACTATTCAAAGGGTAAATTTATGTATGAATTTATGGAAAAAATAATTGAGTAGGGATCACAGTTCATGACTACTACAGTGGAAAGAATGGCACAAATGTTGAAGGTGAAACTTGAGCCAGAAAAGATAGAGAATACACTTTTCATTGAGAAAAAGGAGATGGAATAGAATCTTGAGTCTTGGATCTAGCCAAAGAAAGAAAAATTGGGTAAGTTAGATGAAGTTTGGGTTATTCCTAACAAAGATAAGTATGTGGAGATCAAGGAATCAATTAGGAATCACATACATGTCATCAAGAGCTTAATCAAGGACGTGCGACAATTTCAAGAAGATGTTGAAGAGAACCTTGTGATTTTGGTAAATAGAATTGAAGAATTGTTGGGTAAGATTCTTAATGATCATCATACATTTCTTCTAGCCAGTGAGATTATTCAAGTGTTATAGAAGCAATCCAAAAATAGGTTGAAGATGAAGCATTTTCATTGGATTTTATGGACACACTATGTGATATACAACTAACCTTGGATAATCTCAAGACATATCTGGATCGATGCAAAAAGTCTTGTTCATCTACAAAAAATTCTACCACAAAAGTCCATACAATCATCAATTACACTTCAGGACTAGATGAGATAGTGATGCAGGAGATCCTAAAGAAGTATGAGGATTTCCAATCTCAGAGCATGGAACAATAATATTTTTGTATTTCGAGAGTTAGTTAATTTTTTTAATGCTTTTTCACATGCATTATGTAAATAGGTGGTGACTTTTTTACATGTCATTTTGTATTGATGCAACTACATGTAAAAATGACACTAGTCCTAAGTCAAAAAGGGTTGTACCATTGAATAAGTAAAATTAGTTAGACTTTTTCCTAGATTATCTCTTAGCTCTCATCTATAAATATGAGAGGGCTCTTTTGTATTATGGACCTTTAATATTTTGCAACGAAGTGCTGCCAAAATTGTATTCCAACTTTAAAACTTTGAGTTCAATTTGCATATCAATTTCAATCAATAAAGAAGGAAAATTTGCATACCAACCTTTGTTTTGGATTGAATTTGAATGAGTGAGAATGTTCTTATGTCTTACTCACTAATTTATCTTATTAATTTATTGAATAAGTGGTGTTTCCTTATGTGTGATTGAAGGAATTTGAGCTAAGTTTTATAGAATTTGTGTTATATGATTTACTTGAAGATTGTTCGTGTGCTATTAATATCTTTTGATGAAGAATTTTCAAGACTTTGAGCTTGGAATTATTCATTTGGTACGTGGATATTTTTCATGGTGTGGATTGAAAGACTTTATGCTCCAATTTACATCACTAGTTATTGAAGAACTCTTATTAGGAACAACAAAAAGACTTTGTGCTTTTGTGTGTTTTTTGGTTACGTATCTTTTGGTTATACTGGTATTCTTGGATTATGCTTATGTCTAATTGAGAATATTGGGAATTAGTGCTTAGGTTATTACTTGGAATTTTTTAGCATTACGAAGCAACACCGTGGAACATTGTAAACATATTTTCTAAAATAAGAGAAAATGATGAATGTAACACACCTCGTACATGGTTAAACTTATTGATTTTATTAAACTTATAGTGGAAGGTCAATCATCCTCCTCACCTAATGAGTAATTAGGATCTATCTAGACCCATTCCCTAAGTATGATCAAAACCGGTGCCCGATATATAATAAAGGTTCAAACCAAGGTAATAAAAAAAACAATGTTCATGCTACACCCTCCTCATATGGATTAGTAGTTGGTTCTATTGAAGAAGTCAATCCACAAGTCAACACTATCACTATTTAAGGTCTTAATTAGACTGTCACCAATAGGTGTGGTCAAGTCACTGTTCGAGGGACACCTTTTTCCTCTCAACAAGTACCTAATACGATTTTCTTGAACATATTACAAATACTCCAACATAGATCTCTATCTGGGAGCTTCTTATATCATCACCTCTTTTTAGGGACATACTGGATCAAGCTTTGAAAGAATCTCGAGTTCCTAGTGATATGAACCCTAGCCAATTTTGAGCCCTTGTAGGATGCTCAAGTCTTCTTCATACCACCTTGATTTTACTCCATATTATATGTCATATCTAGATCCCTCCCAAAATAGAGCACTTTATAAAGAGATAATTGCCAAAAAATGTAAGGTCAAATGAGTCCTTATAGATGGTGGGTTTTCTTTAAATATGTGTACATATATAAGCTCATAAAATAATATTTAGATGATAATATAGAATTCCAAAATAAGATAGCCATCAAAGCATATAATAAAGCAAAAAGAGAAATCAAAGGCATAACCTAGCTTCCCATTTAAGTTGGTTCAGTTTTGCAAGACACCATGATACAATTCCATGACCTTGAATTTCCATATAACATCCTCCTTGGCTTCCAATGGATCCATGCCATGCAATAAGTCCCCCCCACCTATCATCATTGTATCAGATTTCTACATAATGGTATAGAAGTCATAATCTCAAAATATCTTAATCCCTTACAATATTGCATATTATTGGAAGGTCCTTACACCAAGTCACATCATTATCCTAGTACGGATATTGCTAGTCCTCCACCATCTTCGTCATCTTCCTTATATGTTGATCCTACTACTTTAGCATTAACATCATCCACTAAGACCCCTTCTCAAGTCAAGGTCAAGATCGTAGGTAAAGGGTGTGGAGAGTATGAGATACAAAATGCATTCCATGTTGGTCAATTGCCTTTATCTTCAAAGTCTTATGGAAAACCACAAAAGAATAAGCAAAAGATAGATTCCATGGTCATCAAGTGCTGTAAAACAAATTTTATATAGAATGGATTTCTTGAAGATTAAAGATCATAGATAGTGACATAAATGTATGGTTATACATAGATGAAGAATTTTCACCTTGTTTTGTTCAAGAGACATATCCTATGACACTTAGAATGTCTAAGAATATGGAATACAAAGGAAAAGGATTAGGATTACATGAAAAAGGTCCTCTTGAATCAGTCATTGTCAAGGTCAACTATCATAAATCTGGTTTAGGATATATGCCTTTAGTGGAAGGATCCTATGATACCAATGACACCTCTAATACTATGTTAGAAGCCTTTTCTATTATTAAAAGTGTTAAGGGACAAGACTTTGAAGATTCCTTCACTGATCTCACCACCTGATTCAATGAACTAAATGTTTGCACTAGTACTCCTACCATTCCACCTTCCATTGATCCTCCATTGATCCATTTTGATATCAATTCCTAAGACCAACAAGATTATATGCCTCTAAATATATTTGAAATGACCATGTTATAGCAAAATTCATAGGAATCTATGAAGATATTCTAATCAATGACCATATACAATAGTTTGAGATAGAATTAGATCCAACAACTTATTTTAGGGAACAAGGTGAGTTCCTTAATCCTAAAAAAATAAAAAAATAAAAAGGCAAGAAATTCAAATCCCCTAGTGAAAACCTCTTTGAGGTGCTATTAGAGAGAAAAGAAAAAGAAAAAGAATTAAAAATATTTAGTCCACCAATGAAAACCTATTTGAGGAATCATTAGACAAGGAACTCGATTTTCCCTTGAATTTTTCAAAGTGGAAAAATTAGTCAATAGTTTAGGTAGAAGAATAAATTAAAAATGTCATTACTTTACTTGAATCCCTTCTAGACATGCCAAATAATAGTCATCACTACAAATTCTATGTCAATAATGTTGTGGTCCCAATGTTCAACGTCCCGCAATTAGAGTTCATTCATGAGCTTGCAGGATGAAGAAATGTGGGTATCACCACATGATAATATCTCGCAAGATCTTCCCCAAACATCATCACCTACTACTGTAAAAACACCTTCAACTCCTCCTATTCCTACCTCTCTTCCTTCTCCTCCTCTTCCAACTTCACCTCCACCTGCAATGGTTTTTCCTTCACTCAATATAACAATACCTCCATCTGTATCATTACATACAATTCTTTCATCTCCTTCCTCAGGATCAGTATTGTAGAATGTAGAGGTTACTTCTGGATCTCCATCCTCAATTCCTAGTTTATCATCTCCTTCCTTTGTTATTTCCTCACAGTCAGAGTTTGATCGATTCATGAATGAATCACTAGAAGATGCATTAGATGTATAGATTCCAAGTGTCATGATGTGAGACTCCTCTTATTGTAACTACTACATTTGTGCCCGCAAATATAGGTAGGCCAGAAAGTGGTGTTTCGTTTCTTCCTCCATGGCTTTCTACACAAACTCCCAAAAGGAAAAAACAAGAAGTTTCCCTTGATGAGTTTGGTTTTGGGGTGTTAGCTCCATGAAAGTCCAAAGAGAAAAAGAAGCCCAAGGTTTTCTCTTGGCTAAATATGGATAAGTCTGGATACAAGTATGCAGAGGTAGTAGAACCCCCTCAAGGAAAAGATAATGAGGAAACTAACATAGAGGATTATACCATTACAAGACTTGAATTGGGGAAAATCACGCACAAAAGTACAAAGGAAGACACTTGAGCATCTTTAACTGCACTAATGAAGAAGTTTGACAAAGTAAAGTAGTCTAAAGATATGTATAAGGAAAAATATGAGCATCTCACCTTTGTGCTAAGAAGGATTACAAAATATTCTAAGGTTGTAGAACTTTTTTCCAATGAGCATAGAAGAACCTTTGGTTTAGAAGGTAGAGAAGTACTATTCAAAGGGTAAAGTTATGTATGAATTTGTGGAAAAAATAATTGAGCATGGATCACAATTCATGACTACTGCAGTGGAAAGAATTGCACAAATGTCAAAGGTGAAACTTGAGCTAGAAAAGATAGAGAATACACTTTTTGTTGAGAAAAAGGAGATGGAACATAATCTTGAGTCTTGGATTCAGCTAAAGAAGTAAAACTGGGTAAGTTAGTTAAAGTTGTGGTTATTCCTAACAAAGATAAGTATGTGGAGATCAAGGAATCAATCAGGAATCATATACATGTCATCAAGAGCTTAATTAAGGATGTGCAACGAGTTCAAGAAGATGTTGAAGAGCACCGTGTGATTTTGGTAAAAAAAAATTGAAGAATTTTTGGGTAAGCTTCTTTACGATGATCATACATTTCTTCTAGCTAGTGAGATTATTCAAGTGTTTAAAGAAGAAATCCAGAAATAGGTTGAAGATGAAGCATTTTCATTGGCTTCTATGGACACCCTGTGTGATATACAACTAACCTTGGATAATCTCAAGATATATCTGGATCGATGCAAAAAGGCTTGTTCGTCTACAAAAAATTATTTCACAAAAGTCCATACTATCATCAATTACACTTTAGGACCAAATGAGACAATGATGCATCCTAAAGAAGTATGAGGATTTCTAAGCTCAAAGAATGGAACATTAATGTTTTTTTATTTCCATAGTTAGTTAAAAAAAAATTATTCTTTTTCACATGCATTATGTAAATAAGCGTTGACATTTTTACATGTCATTTTTTTACTGATGCAACTACATGTAAGAACAACACGAGTCCTAAGTCAAAAAGGATTGTGCTATTGAATAAGTCAAATTAGTTAGAATTTTTCCTAGATTAGCTCTTAGCTCTCATCTATAAATATGAGAGAGCTCTTTTGTATTAAGGACCTTTAATATTTTGCAACAAAGTGCTGCCAAAATTGTATTGCGACTTTGAAATTTTGAGTTCAAATCGCATATCAATTTCAATCAATAAAGAAGGTGAATTTGCATACCAACCTTTGTTTTGGATCAAATTTGAATGAGTGAGAATGTTCTTATGCCTTTCTCATTGATTTATGTTCTTATGTCTTTCTCATTGATCTATCTAATTAATTGATTGAATAAGTGGTGTTTTCTTACATGCGAATGGAAGGCATTCAAGCTAAGTTTTGTAGAATTTTTGTTATATGATTTACTTGAAGATTGTGTGTGTGATATTTAATATCTTTTGGTGAATAATTGTCAAGACTTTGAACTTGGAATTATTTATTTGTTACGCAGATCTTTTTGTGGCATGGATTGAAATACTTTGTGCTCCAATTTACATCATTGGTTATTGAAGAACTCTTATTGGGAATAACGAAAAATACTTTGTGCTTTCATGTGTTTTCTAGTTACATATCTTTTGGTTATATTGGTATTCTTGGATTGTGCTTATGTCTAATTGAGAATATTGGGAATTATTGCTTAGGTTATTACTTGGGAATTTTTTAGCATTATGAAGTAACAACATGGAACATTATAAACACATTTTCTGAAATAAGAGAGAATGATGAATGTAACACACCCCCTATATGGTTAAAATAGTGTATATATTGTAAATTCTAGCATAGTTTACTTTTTGTTTCAGTAAGCAATAAGAAGGGAGCCTCCCCTTTCTTAGAGGAGAGAATTATCTCATCATAATTGTGGTTGAAATTCACATTTTGTAATCCATAAAGGGATTACAAAATATTCACCTAGCAATTTTTTAGTGACTCTACTTGGGATACGAGCATGCAACCAAAGCCACATGCTTTCACTTGATGTAGACAAGTATTTCAGTGTCTTATTGTAAGTTTGTGAATATCTTTTATTGTTGATTTTCATTTTGTTTCAAGGACTAAATTTTGGCATACAAAATATATACTCACAATCAAAGGGCACAAGGTCAAGTTGATCCATTTTTCAAGTTGTTGCAATGCCATAATATTATCCCTTCTCCTCCACGAGCAAGGTCACCATTATAGTGTACAGAAAGTTATCCACCTCGAAGAATCAAATCACCACTTTCAAGCAAATCTTATATCTTTGTTGGAATTTTGCATATCACTCCATTTCAAGTAATTGTTCTTCAAGGCGCTATGGCTCAACCTCAATCACCTGCTAGACCTCAGGTAAATATTTTGGCCCTTTAAATTTGGAATCCACTTTGCACGAACTTCCTTGCATTTCTCACAAGAACACTCTAAGTTTTATGGTGATGGTAAGAAACATCCTGACAAATATATTATTGCATTTTACATTGTTTTTGGTGTTCTTGGCGTTGAACACGAGATGTTTTCGTAAGGTTATTTATTGATACCTTACAAGGAGTAGTTGCATAATGGTTTTACACTCTTGCTCCTGGTACTATTACCAATTGGGCTACTCTCTGTACTAAGTTTGAAGAATGTTTCAAGCCTGTTGAATATGCTCATGCCTTGTTGGCACAACTTACAATTATGAGAAAAGAAGCACATGAACCCATGCATGAGTTCGTGGCCAAATTCAATAAGTTGGTAACAAGGATTCCTATTAAGGCTAAGCCAACAACTCATAACCTCAAATGTTTCTTCATCAACATGCAACTACCAGAAGTAAGCTTCTTGTTGTGGAGAGTAGTTCCTGCTAATCTTGAAGTAGCACAACAATTGGATACTAGCTTGAAATATGATTTGATACTTGCTAGAAAAATTAGAAAAGAAACAAACTAAAACAAAGGGTAAGCGTCTTCATCTTCTACCAATACAAGTATTGATCCTATGATGTAGAAACTAGCAAATGAATTGCTAGATTTGAAGAGACAAATTTATCAAGGTTCATCTAATCCTTCATACAAGGATGTTCCAAGGAGAACCTTTCCAAACTATTCTAGTAATAGAAACCATAACAGACTTCTTACATCACAAGGAAGACTTCCTCTTGAGGCTGCTCCCACCAATGCAGTTGTGGGATATTATGAGGCTAAGCAAGATGATTATGCACAACCAAAATATCCTACAAAGGAAAATACTAATCAATTCCAAGAGGAGGAAGAAAATCCAGCTGGCGACTCAAACATTGGCTATCTACATGTTGAGAATGAGTTTGATGATCAAGATTTGGTGACTAATGCTTATGCTATGTTCACATGTTCACACAAAAATCAACTTGATCAACCTCAAGTTGATGTTACAAAAGAAAAGGATAATTCATGACCACCAGTGACTAATGCTAAAAGAGGAACTCCTTTTCCAGTGCAACCCAAAGATACAACCAATAAGCAAGTAAGTACCTCTTGTCCTCCTGTGGTTCCTTCAACACCAAAAGCCAATATTCAAGTTCCAAAGACCAGTGTTCCATTCTCAAAATCTATCAATGAGATTACCCATCCTCTTTGCAAATTTATTTTCAAGCCTTTGATATTATTGATCATATGAAGAGAACCAAAATATAAATGTCTGAAGCCAAATATCTCAAGGACAATCCTGATCAATTCGACAGACTTGTCAAGTTTGTTAAAGATAAGGGAACCAATCCTAGTAGAGATTCATTTTTAGATATTCCTATTGTTCCAAAATCTAAGTTTCCATAGAGTAACTTAGTTTCTACTCCTTCTTCCGTTCCTGGAAGGATAGCCAAGTCTGGTAGCTCCAACACAAGTTGTGCCAAGCAACCTTATCCCAACCTCAATATAAATTTAGCAGTCATGAAAAATATTTTTGACTGTCCTAGAAATTTTGTGGTAGGTGGCACACAAGTAGCATCTAAGAATGTTTTGTAACCAAATAAGTATATTCTATCAAATCCATGAAATGTTCTAATGTTGCTTATTTTTCTAGCGATCAGGTAATTTTTCCAATGCAAAGGAATATTCTAAGAATATTTTGTTGCTGACATTAGCATGATATTAATTGTATCTAGCTCAAGCACCCTCCAAGCCTTAACCTTCCCTAAAGGATATTTTCTTTTCTTTTTGGCATAACCTAGGCATATGGTGTCAAAATCAGGAAAAGGAGATATCGTCAAAAAGTTGATTTTGTCTACTTTATAGTGGTGCAGGTTGTTTAATGCACAAGACGACTGAGAGAGGGGGTGAATAAGTTGTACTTTAAAACTTTAAAACCCTCACACACATTCAGATCCACACTAATGCAATTAACCCTTAATCTATTAGAATGATTTATTATGAAAGCAAATAATATAAACATAACCAAATCAACACCATACACAAGGAAACACCATATTTACGTGGAAAATACAAGATGGGAAAAACCATAGTGAGGATTAACTCACAATATAAAGTAATATCAATATCGAATAGAATAGGGCTCACTTTCAAAATAGAAAAGAAGATAGAGAAGAATTTTACATGAGAAATCCATCTCAAAGCAATAGAAAAGTCCACCACAACATCACCAACACCTTCGTAGTCTTTTTGAAGAATCGTAGACACCTTCTACCCACTGCATTTAGTAATCTAACACATGAAATCTTGCACTGCACTTCTCAAATTCACACCCTACAACTCTAAAATTTGCATTAGTCACATCATGCTCATCTATCTTATCATCCCTCAACAACTCAACTCATATTTATATCATCTTCAACCTTGAAAAAATTCTCCAAAGTCGTCTGCACCTCAACTATGCAAATTCAAATTAGGTCGACACCAAAACATTCTCGTACTGGAAAGGAATGAAGGAAAACCACAACACACCTTAGCTAGGATGTAAATACACTCATACACACCACACCACGCTTCCACAAACATTAAACCATCTTCATAATTAGTGTAAACACCCAAGGTTGGTCAAACCTATGTTAACACCATTAACACTTAAGTACACACTTCCTCAAATCCAAAGATGACTTACGAACACTGCATAACACTTGAACACAATCTAGAATATTCCACAAACACCCTGAAATACAAGTTACTTTGCAACAACTTTCACTTGAAGAATGTACACACCCAATACATTCAAACAACTCTATCATACACTACAACTTGATAAATTGACTTCCAAAGCACCAACACATGAAAAACTTCATCTAAAGAAAGATACAAACACTATCAACACTCTTCCAAATCCACAAGACCTGAAACCATTATGCAGAGAAATGAAGAGCAAAAACATTTCTCCCAGACACCTCTACAATACACAATTCACACTAGTGAACACTTCTTCTACATGAAAATCCAGCACACCAAATTCTATATGGAACACCTTTGAACACCTCTTATCAACATATCCAAACTGCACAAGCAAATCTTCAACCCAGAAGAATTATGGATGAAAACCAAAACACTACTCTACAACATAGAACATACTGCATCACATTGTTTTCTCCTTTTATTCAATTTTCTCAAAAGCACTTGGAAACCAAGCACCAAAGATATATCATCATTATCTTTAGTCTTTCCTCATCACCACCAATCTAACTGCAACATAACAACTCAACTATACATTTATATACAAAAGATTATTAAAGAAACACAAGAGGTTGACACTAATAACTTACTAATGACAACATAATGAAACTAATCAAAGCATCATCAGAGACAACAACAACAACTCAATAATAACTGATTATCCTTGCAACAAACTCCTCATACAGGTGACACCAATGACAACACCAACTGCTCATACTTGCAACGATCTCCCCCTTTATCATTGTTGAAAATTGAGGTAATTATGTAGCTTAATACTTTGTAAAACTGTGTAACTTCTAATCTTCTGCTCTTATTCTTCTAAAATGTGGAAGAGAATAGGTGATATCTATCAATCATAAATTTTTACAAAGTATTAAGCTACATAATCACCTCAATTTTCAACAATCATTAATGGAAACACATGATGTGAAAATCCATCAACAACAACCATAATAACTCTGATCCTTAATACTCTTCTCCATACCATACCAACTCATTATCCCTTTTTTTGACTTTCTCCCCCTTACACAATTAACTCATTACTCTCTCCCTTTAACACTTTTCTTTTTCACATTGCTCTCTCTCCCCCTTAGACCTTTTTCACATTACTCTCTCCCCCTTTTACATCAATAGCAAAGGAAAAAGTATTTGCATCATTCATTATCCTCATTTGACAATAATCATATTTTTTACCATTGCTCTGCATGCTCCCCCTTAGGAGCACACACCAAACTGCATCTATTAACAATAAATTCACAACAACAACACTCATTCATCGTGACTGCAATAAATAATAATGCCACTACCTACTCCCCTAAGAGGTGGCCACCAACATCAATCTAGATTGAAGCATGAATCTTGAGATCCACTTAACTAATGCATCTCCTTATATATCTAGTTCAAAGGAGGGGCAATAACCCAACTTCTCCTTGAGATAATCAAAAGTATCCTTAGGATGAGCCTTAGTAAATATGTTAGCAACTTGATCCTTTGTAGGAACATATTCTAGCTTCACTTCATTCTCTACAACCTTTTCTCTCAAAAAGTGATATCGGATTGAGATATGTTTTGTCCTTGAATGCATTACCAAATTCTTTGAAATATTGATAGCACTTGTATTATCACAGAAGATAGATATTTGTTCATCATACACCACCCTGATATCCTTTAATATTTTCCTAATCCACCACTGTTGTGTTTATAAAGATGTTGTTGAAATATATTTTTCCTTTACAATAGATAAAGACACTGAATTTTCTTTCTTACTTAGCCATGACACTAATCTACATCCAAGAAAGAATGCACCACCACTTATACTTTTTTTTTCATCTGCACAACCAGCCCAATCTACATTTGTGTAAGCACTCAAAGTTAAGTTAGTATCCTTTGGATACTACAAGCCATGATCCAGAGTGCCCTTCAACTATTTGAATATTCTCTTCACTATTGCAACATACATGACTCTTTAGGATCTTCTTGAAATATAGCCACAAGACAAACTACATGCATGATATATGGTTTGGTAGCAGTTAGATATAGCAATCCTCTAAACATTGATCTATACTTGCTTTGATCAACCTTAGGAAATTCATCATTCTTTCTTAGCTTGCAACTAGTAACCATAGGGGTACATACGAGTTTAGAATCTTCCATTCCAAACTTCTTCAACATTTCCTTGACATACTTTGATCGTGCAATGAAAATACCTTTATCTATCTGATTGATTTGTAGCCCAAGGAAGAAAATCATCTCCCCAAACATTGGCATTCAAATTCTTTCTACATCTCTTTTGCAAACTTCTTACACATAGCTTCATTTCCTCCACCATAATCAAGATTTAATCTTTTTCAACTTTTACATAAAAATTGTTATCTGCGGTACCTTTATTGAATCCTTGTTGTAACAAGTACCTTTCCAACCCTACACACCAAGCTCTGGGAGATTTCTTCAACCCATATAATGCCTTCTTCAATCTACATACCATATCTAGTTTATCTAATAATGGAAATCCTTTCAGTTGTTTTATATATACTTTTTCCAATTCTCCATTCAATAAAGTAGACTTCACATCCATCTAATAAACTTTGAAATATTATGTGCTGCAAAAACCAAAAACATCCTGATGGCTTCCATTCTTGCTACCAGAGAAAATGTCTCAATTTCTATTCCTTCTACTTGTGAGTAACCTTTACATACAAGCCTTGCCTTGTTTCTTAGCACTTCTCCATTCTCATTCAATTTTTTCCTGAATACCCACTTAGTTCCAATTAAATTCTTGTATGTTGGTCTTCGGACAAGTTTCCAAGTCCGATTCTTCTCAATATATATTAATTCTTCTTCCATAGCCTTGGTCCAATACTCATCCTTGCATGCTTCAATCACTATTTTCAATTCAATTTCATATAGTGAACATAGATTTACTTGTTCTTCAACAAATTTCCTTCTTGTCAATACACCTTTATTCTTATCACCAATGATTTTTTCTTCAGAATGTTTCTTTTGCACATACTCAAGAGTTTTAGGAAATTTTTTTGGAGCTTCTTCCTCTTCAATCTATACTTCATTTTCCTTAGATGTTTCTTCTTCTCTGCAAGTAGATTCATCTGAGTCATATCTATTTATTATCACTGAATTCTTTTATGGGTCTTCATCAACCTTGACATTTGCACTCTCAACAATCTCTCTTAGCCTCTTTTTTTAGCACCAATAATCTTTGCTTTTAGTAGAATATCCAAGGAAGATACCTTCGTTAGACCTTGCATCAAACTTTCCTAAGTTTTCTTCGTCTCTTCTGATATAGCATTTGCTTCCAAACACTCTGAAGTATTTGATAGTAGGAATCCTTCCATACCACAACTCATAAAGAGTGTTTATGTTTTTTGCACATTCTTGCACTTTGTTAAGTATACAAACAACAGTATGAATTGCTTTCATCTAGTAGAATTCTGATAGATTTACTTCTTTCATCATTGTTCTTGCAGCTTCTTGAATAGTCCTATTCTTTCTTTCAACCACTCCATTTTGTGGAGGAGTCCTATGGGCAAATAAGTGCCTCTTTATTCCACAATTCTCACAAAAGATGTTGACCTCATTGGAGGTGAACTCTCCACCACTGTTAGACCTCAAATATTTTATTTTCATATCCATTTCATTTTCAACCATAACTTTGAATGCTTTAAGATTATCTAGAGCTTTTGATTTTTCTTTGAGATAAGTAACCCATGTCATTCTAGAATAATCATCAATCAATAGCATGAAATACTTGTCAACTTGAATAATTCTTACTCTGGTAGGACCATAAATATTTATATGCACTAATTCCAACAATCTGGTTGAAGATTGTTGTTTAACTTTGAAACTTCTTCTTACTTTCTTTCCAATGTGACATTCCTTGCAGACAACATTGATAGGCTTTGTAATCTTTCATAGATCTCTCACAACTTGAACTAAACTTATTCTCACTAGGCTATCAATATTGACGTGACACATTGTTCTATGCTATAGCCAATTCTCATTAATCTGAGTCATGAAATAATAACCATCAACACCTTTGAGTTGATAGACATTTCCATCTATCTTTCTTTTAGTAGCAATCATAGTTTCAAAGCCTTTTCTGATCTGACAACCATCATCCTATAACATAAGATTACATCCCTTGCTACAAATTTTTCCAACACTCAAAAGGTTATGCCTTAAGCCCTTAACATAGTAAACATCATCAGTATTATGCTTCCCATCAAAACTGATTGAACCTTTTCCACATATCTTAGCAGATGTATCATCACCAAACCTAACAAGTCCTTCATATTTTTCAAGTTTAACAAACTTACTCTTATCACCGGCCATATGATTAGAGCATCCATTGTCAATGATCTAATAGTTCTCCTTTTGAGCATGAAAAACAAACACAAAATTGCCTTCAGTTTTAGCACTTACTTCTGTAGCCCTTTCCTTCACACATCTCTTCGAGTTAACATAACCAGTTTCATCTTTTAATGCCATGAATAAGCATTCACTATCCTCATCATCTCCATAATCAGATTCATCATCAGATATACTTGCATCTTTTCTAACATAGTAACTTTTCTTAATCATCTTACCTTTGTTCTCCCTATTTTTATTATTCAAAGCTCTGATTGGACATCTAGAAGCATAATGACCTATCTTTCCACAACTAAAACATTTAAAAGGAAACTTACCACTGTATTTTCCAGTACCATTTTTCATTTTTCTCACAAAGTTAGCTTCCAAATCATCAAGATCCTCCTAATCTGATTCCACAATCTTCTCTAATTGTCCAGCCTTAAAAGTAGTCTCAACTTTTTCACTACTTGTTCCAAATTCTCTCATTTCAAAAGAAGTTAAAGAACCATCCAACTGATCTCTGGTATATTGATTCAAATTTGGTAATTTTTCAATAGCAGAAACTTTATGACTATAAGCTTTAGGAAGAGTTATAAGTACCTTCTTTACCACTTCTTCTTTCAATTCTCCACCAAGACCTCTGATACCATTGACAACTTCATCCACCTTCTACAAGTAGCTTGTGATGTTTTCATCTTCAGACATTCACAGGGTCTCAAACATGATATTCAAATTCTGCATCTTAGCTTGTTTGATCTTATCATCTCCTTCATAAATGCTTTCTAACTTCACCCAAATTTCTCTAGTAGTTTTCAGATTCATAACTTTCACCAATTCATAATTAGCAAGGCCACTTAAGAGAGTGTACCTTTCTTTACCATTATTTTCATAGACCTTGATCTCATCATCAACTTCCAGACCATTTACAAAAATTCTCAATAGACCTCCAATCTAAAATCCAAGAGAAACTAGAAAACCTTCCATCCTTGTCTTCCAAAATGCATAATCTGATCCATCAAATTTAGGAACATCTTTCTTGTGCTCCATCCAATATCTACCTCAAGTGGTTAATATTTCTTCCAAGAAACCTTACTCTGATACCAATTTTTGAATGCACAAGACAACTGAGAGGGGGGTGAATCAATTGTACCTTAAAACTTCAAAACCCTCACAAACATTTAGATCCACATTAATCCAATTAACCCTTAATTTTTTAGAATAATTTATTGAATAAAAAAAATAACAAAAACTTAACCAAATCAACACCATACACAAGGAAACACTAGATTTATGTAGAAAACCCAAGTTGGGGAAAACCGCGATGAGGATTAACTCACAATATAAAGTAATATCAACATTGAATACAATGGGGCTCACTGTCGAAGGGCTCACTGCCCAAAAGAAAGAAGGGCTCATTGACAAAGGCTCATTGCTAGAATAAAAAAGAAGATAGAGAAGAATGTTACAATGAGAAATCCATCTAAAAGCAACAAAAAATTCCACCATGACATCACCAACACCTTTTCATTCTTTCTAGAGAATTGTAGACACCTTCTACTCACTGCATTTAGTAATCTGACACATGAAATATCACACCGTACTTCTCAAATTCGCACCCTAAAACTCTGCAATTTGCATCACTCACATCATACTCATCTATCTTATCATCCCTCAATAACTTAACTCATATTTATATCATCTTCAACCTTGAAAACATTCTCCAAGGTCGTCTATGCACCTCAATTGTGCAAATTCAAGTTAGGTCAGCACCAAAACATTCCCATGGTGGAAAGGAATGAAGGTGTACCACAAGACACCTTAGCTAGGACCTAAATCCACTCATACATGCCATGCCATACTTCCTTAAACATAAAATCATCTTCACAATTAGTGTAAACACCCAAGGTTGATTGAACCTATGTTAGCACCATTAACACTTAAGTACATGCTTTCTCAAATCCAAAGACAACCTGCAGACACCACATAACACTCAAACATGATCTAGAATATCCCAAAAACACCCTGAAATCCAAAAATTTCCTTCATAACAAATTTCACTTGAAGAATGCACACACCTAGTACATTTAGACAACTTTTAAAATGAACAATTTCATCTAAAGAAAGATACAAACACTATCAACACTCTTCCAAATCCGCAAGACCTGAAACCATTCTATGGAGAAATGCGGAGCAAAATCATTTTTCCCAGACACCTCTGCAATACACAGTTCACACTGGCGAACACAACTTCTTTTATACAACAATCCAACACACCAAATTTTGGACGTAACACCTTTGAACACCTCTAAATATCCAAACTACACAAGTAGATCTTTAACCTAGAAGAATTGCAGAGTAAAACCAAAACACTAATCTACAACATAAAACATATATCATCACACTGTTTCCTCTTTTTATTCCATTTTCTCAAAAGCACATGGAAACCAAGCACCAGAGACATATCATCAACACCTTTAGTATTTCCTCATCACCACCAAGCCAACTGCAACATAACAAATCAACCATACATTTATAGATAAAATCTCATCAAAGCAACACTAGAGGTTGACACCAGTAACTTACTAATGACAACATAATGAAACTAATCAAAGCATCATTAGAGACAACAACAAAAACTCAATACCAACTCAACATCCTTGCAACAAACACCTTCTCATACAATTGACACCAATGACAACACCAACTACTCATACTTGCAACATAGGTCTCATCATCATATGTTGTTGTTGGTTTAGTTTATTCTCATTCAAAGTTAGATCATCATTTTTTTCTTTTGAGCTCATAAATTTTTCTTGCATCTCTAGTTTTTGTGATTCTAGTGGCACTGTAAAGGTATTTTAAAGCTCTTTAGATCATATATTCACTTTTTCCATATCTTCTCCAGGTATATTTTATTTAGTTTTTTTTGTGATTTCATATTTTTGTCAATTATTTGGACGTCTTAGAACTTGGAAATGATTTATTTGCATGAGATTACTTTATTTGATTTGCTTTATATGTAGTGAGGCTATTAGTCTTTGATTATTTTATTTGAGGAAGTATCATGGGTTTTTTGTTCATCCTTTTGTGGTCATCTTTGCAAAGGATAACTATGAGTCTTGGTGACACAATATCCTAACACACATCAGATAGCTTGATATTTTTCCTTATCTTTATGGACTCATACCTACACTAGACACACCAGGGAGTTATTTTTTGGAACACAATAATCTACTGAGAGGGGGGTGAATTAGTAGATTAGAAAATTTTAACTCTTTAACCTTTGGAGTAGACTAATTCATTAAACATTTAGTGTGCAGATGAGACATGAAATGAAAAAAATTAAAAAACCGCACAAACTAATAGCCCATAACACAAGATGTACATGCAAAACCCAAGATGGGAAAAACCATAGTGAGAAAATGCTGCTAGGAACTACTATCCTAATCCAACCTCACAAGGAAACCTTCTGTTACAACTTTTAAGGGGACCAACCCTAAGGAGACTCCAATCCCCTAAACTAAGCATCAACTTAGTTATCTGATGACACCAACCCATCATATTCACAATAGAAATGATTGATATAATTTGTTCATTAAGAACACTAATAAAATGTTACAACTTACTCAGTAACTGCTCAAATTTTTGTTTCTCTCTCAACAACTCACTTCTCTGCTCTGCACCCCACTTGTTCAACTCTGTTCTTCTCCTTCTTCTTTAGTGTATTCTTGGTCCACCTCAATGTACTCTCATACCCCTTTTGTAGCTCACTCCTTTTCTTTTCAATGAATTATTTGTTCTCCTCTGGAGCTCACAAATTCTTCTACACTATTCACTATCTTCTACTCTACACACCATTGCACACTATTGACAATGTTCTCACATGTTTTGTGTAGTTGCAAGTTGATGATGATTTCCTCAAGATTCTCCACCATGATATGATCTTTTTCAAGGGTTCTAGGAAATTTTATTCACTATCATACTCCTACATCGAGTCGCACAACATTAATTCTGGTGTAGATAATTTTCCTCCATTCTCTCTCTGTCAAACCCTAGAATTGGATATGCATTTAATGAACTCTTTTGATCATTCGATCTGATCTCAATCCTTGCCTCTATAGACACCTGTGCTACCACTCTATGAATCAAATCTCATTACATATATCATTGAAGTAGGTGGATCATTTAATTCTCATCTCCATGTCGGTTCATAGGCAAAACCCTGTTTACACGGACTTAGCCATTTGTGATCTTCACTTTCAAATATGACCCATCGATCTCCTACCTTTGCACCATGATCCTACATCCTTCATTCATCATCACAACTTTAAAATGTGGCCATCAAATAAACGACCTTTAACTCTTCGTCGTTGATCTCATTTCCAAAGTCACAGTGTATCTCTACAACACATGGGACATCCACATTTGTTTTCGCGATGTGAAGAAACATAGTGATCAATGTTCGATCACTTACCTTTGATCCTGCAAAGTTGATCATACATTCATGTATCATTGTTATTCATTTTCCTTCAACTCTCCATCAACGATCATCGTTGGATCAAATCTCATTCAATTAGCACCATCCCCTGCTATCCCACTTGCACTGGCAACGGGCCCACAAAATATCCATTGGATGGCGGGCTAATGCCATGTGTCCTCATTTGACATCATACCCCACTACCATTCAACACTCATTTCTCATCACTAAAATATTTGTGCCTCAAGGATGTATAAGCATGATGCACTACGACCTAGCAATGCAATAACATTTTGACACCTATACATGATGACGTCGCTTTCCACCAACATTGATCATCGCTCAAATCTCCAAATACTTTGCTTCACAACAACGATGTGAAGCGATTCGATGATATGTCGCTACGTCTCATTGGACGGGCACCAAGATTTTGTTCTACATCATCGTGCATCATCTGATCAAGGCTTGTTCGATCACAATCGTTCCTCGCTTCCCCACGAGGCTCAGCCGGGACCCACCACAAATAAAATAGGCTAGCAGGCACCATTCGATCAACTTGATCGTAGTCGTTGATTATCCTCCATTGCTCATTGTTGAACTTCAAGCAAAATTATAAGTGCTTTCTGTGATGCATGAGATCTTAGCGATAGCCATTGGATCATCTTTCTTTGAACACACACCATTAGATCTCTAAAGGAACACACCAATGACATCCGCCGAATGATTAGGTGATGGGGCCGGTCACCGAATGAGTTCAATGACATAAGTTATGACTTATGCGATCAATTACCACCTATGCACAGTCAACAACAAAATATAAAACCTATTGGTCTCCATGACTATAAGCACCTAGGGTTTAACTGATAAACCCTAAAACTGGCCAAGAGCACAAAATAATTCCTTTTGAGTGATCAACACACCATTAGGACTTGCAAATTATATCTTTGAAAAGCTCTTGAAGAACCCATCATGAATCTAGCACCTAATTTTCCATCATGTACCTAGAAGTAACTATTGCAGAGAGATGACAATATTTTGTCAACTATGTAACATGTTGAGAAAATTTTGCAACATTTTGGTCAATTTTCTCTTATGCATCAATAACCAATCCACATACTTCCAGAGCCAAATCCTCAATATACCTCATCTCTCCTTAGACATTAATGATATTTTGGCATTAATGCCAACACACTCTTCATATAGTATCGGTTCCATTTCACACCTGATTTCCTTTTGACGTCAATGACAACAATGTGCTAACAACCTCCCCCTTTGTCATTGATGGAAAAAATAAATGCTCATACCAATCTACTAAATGATATTATACCAATTGAAGTGCGTAGAATTGAAGCTCTGTATCAATTGAACATTTTGAGCAATTCACTCACCTTGCTCATGTGAGTCTCCCCATGCTCACCATCTCTTTCTTGCTCACCATGCTCCTATTTTGAGAACTTGCTCACATTTCTCCCCCTTTGACATCAATGGAAAAGGGAAGACTCCCCTTGACAATATACCCCCTCTTTGACAAGCAATTCAAAGAGAAAGTGGGAATTTTGATTATGCAACCATCAAGTTGTTAGAAATTTGTAACACCATTGTAACCTGACTTGATCTATCATTTCCATTTCCAAGGATGAATGAAGTATAATTGAAGCCCCCTGGACTCATGCCTTATCACTAGTGTCTAGTGATGTGATGTGGGAGCAATGACTCCCAACTTCTGCCTCAAATATTCAAATTGTTCCTTGGGAAGAGGCTTGGTGAAAATGTCAGTTGCTACCTGTTCTTTGGTTGGAATATACTCCATGTTGACCTCCTTATCTGCAACCTTCTCTCTAATAAAGTGATATTTGATGGATATGTGCTTTGTTCTAGAGTGCATCGTTGGATTCTTTGAGATTTTTATGGCACTTGAATTATCACAAAGAATTGAGATAGGTTCTTTGTACTCTACCTTGATGCCCTTAAGTGTCTTCTTCATCCATAGGACTTGAGTACAAAAAGCTGCTACTACTACATACTATGCTTTTGTAGTGGATAGAGTGACTGATTCTTGATTCTTGCTCATCTAGGAAACTAACTTGTTTCCTAGTAAGAATGCTCCACCACTGGTGCTTTTCCTATCATCTACACTTCCTTCCCAATCAATGTCTGTATATGATGTTAAGGAAAAATCCTTGCTCTTAGGGTACCATAGCCCATAGTCAACAATACTCTTGATGTATCTAAAAATTCTTTTCACTACATTGACATGAGATTCTTTTGGTGTAGCCTAAAACCTTGCCACTAAACATACTGCTTGCATAATATCTACCCTTGATGTAGTTAAATACAACAAGCTTCCAATCATTGACCTATACATTGTTTCATTTTCCTTTGGGGATTCATTTGATTTACTCAATTTACAACCAGTTATCATGGGGGTACTAACTCGTCTACTATCTTCCATGCCAAACTTCTTGAGCATATCCTTAGCATATATGGTTTGAGATATGAATATCCTATTATCAGTTTGTATAATTTGTAAACCAAGGAAAAATGATAACTCTCCCAACATTGAAATTTCAAATTCATCTTGCATGTGTGTAGCAAATATTTTACACATTTTTTCACTGCTACCTCCAAAAATGATGTCATCAACATATACAACAACAATAATCATGTGCTCACCTTCAGATTTGAAATACAAGTTACTATCTACACACCCCTTTTTGAATCCTTGTTGTTGCAGATACTAGTCTAATATGGAATACCATGCTCTAGGTGCTTGTTTTAGACCATACAATGCTTTCCTTAATTTGCACACATAATTATCATCCTTTGATAGCTGAAAACCTTCTAGTTGTTCAATGTAAACTTCCTCTTCTAGGTTTCCATTCAAGAATGCATATTTAATGTCCATCTGATATACTTTAAATCCCTTGTAAACTAAAAATGCAAGAAACATTTTGACTGCTTCTAATCTTGCCATAGGTGCAAATGTTTCTTCAAATTCAGTGCCTTCAACTTGTGCATATCCTTTGCACACTAATCTTGCCTTATTTCAGACTACAACACCATCTTCATTCAGTTTGTTTGTAAAGACCCAGTTTGTGCCAATCACATTTTTGCTTGGGGGTCTAGGAACCAATTCCCATGTTTTGTTCTTCTCAATCTAATTTAACTCTTCCTCCATGGCCTTTATCCAACTCTCATCATTAATAGCTTTAGAGAAGCTTTTTGGCTTAATCTGTGGCAGGAGAGCAAAATTTACTTGTTCCTTATTCTTTGCGAGTTTTCTCTTGGTCAAAACTCCTTCATTTTTGTCACCAATTATTTGATCTGCTGGATGATCCTTTTGCATATACTTTGTAGGTTCTCTTTCAATGTCTGATTCACATACTTCTTCCTCATTTTCTTCATCAACAACAACCTCTTATTTATCTTCTAATTTAATCTCAAGGTTGGTTCTTCTAGGATTAATTTGATTTATATCCTCATCAATCTTAACATTGATGCTTTCCACCATATTATGCAGCCTCTTGTAACACTTGTAAGCTTTGCTTTGGGTGGAATATCATAAAAAATATTCCTTCATCACATCTTGAATCAAATCTCCCCAAATTTTTGTATTCTCTATTTATGTAGCATTTGCTACCAAAAACTTTAAAATACTTGACAGGCACGGGTCTGCCATACCATAGTTCATATGGAGTCTTGCCACTGTTTGCTCTTACAAGAGCTTCATTCTAAATGTATACTGCAGTGTGAACTAATTCTTTCCATAAATTATCCATTAGCTTAGCCTCACTCAACATTTCTCTAGCCATATCTTTAACTATTATATTTCTTCTCTCTACAACTCCATTTTGTTGTGGAGTTCTTGGTGCCGAATATTGCCTCTTGATTCCATGGTCTTCACAATACCTATTGAATTCAATTGATGTGAATTCTCCTCCTCTATCTGATCTTAAACACTTGGTTCTCCTATCGGTTTCCTTCTCAACAAGCTTCTTGAATATTTTAAACTTCTCAAATTCCTCAACTTTCCCCTTTAGAAAGGTTACCCATGCCATTCTAGTATAATCATCAATAAGTAGCATGAAATACCTCTCACCTTGCAACCCTCTTGTCCTTGTGGGACCACATTGATCAGTATGAACTATTTGCAAGGGTTTTGTGGTTGAATAATCCTTTGTTGGAAACTTAACCCTTGTTTGCTTTCCTTGCTAGCATCTTTTGTAGGTCGTATTTGCAGGATTTTTTAATCTTTGGCAAGTTTCTTACAAGCTATTTTGAGCTTATTTTGACCATATTGTCAAAATTGACATGGCCCAATCTTTTGTGCCATAGCCAACTCTCATTTGCTTGACTTATTAGACAATTTGACCTTTTACCTCAGGTTGTAGAGATTCCTATCATTCTGATCTCCTTGTCCAATTATCTTACCATTCTTTCTTACTTGCAGCCATCAGAGTTAAATATAACTTTGTAACTATTGTCACACATATGAATGACACTTAGAAGGTTATGCTTCAATCCTTCAACATAAAGGACATATTTTGTTTTATTCTTTCTATCTAGGCTCAAGATTCCTTTACCACAAATTTTTACAACAATATTATCACCTAAGCTTACTAATCCTTCTTTACACTTCTTGAGCTTAATGAACTTGCTTTTATCTCTAGTCATATGCTTGGAGCATCCACTGTTAGTTACCCACAAACTTTGTTTCTTTGTGTGTAGTGCAGTTTGGGCAATCATAGATTGAGTAGAATTCTACCCTTTTTCTTGCCACACTTTCTTAGATTTCTTTTCATTCTTCTCACCCTCTTCCTTAGAAACCTTAGATTCCTTTTCCATTTTGGGGTTTGTGTTCTTTTTCTCAGAATGAACATTTGGTCTTAAAAAAAAATTTCTACAGATTGTAGCTATATGACCAAAATTGTTACAATTGTAACAAATTACATTCATATCAACTAAGGGAGCAAATGGATTTTTGCTTAAGTAATTTGTACTCCCCTTAGGAATGACTCTACATTCTTTAGCCCTATGACCAAACTGATTACATATATAACAATATCCATGAAAGTATAAAGAATACCTGGTCATAGCATTTCCTTGAGTTGGATGAGGTGGTATTCTTTGTCTTGGCCTCCTTGAGTCACGTACTTTAGTAAATCCATCAACATCCATTCTTGTCAAGTTCTGCTTCTTCCTTTGTTTATTGTGAACTGATTGGTTATTCTTCTTGTTTGCTACTGGTTTGTTTACTTCATCCTATTTATTCAACTCAACAGACTTCTTCTCATCTCCATCAAAAACTTCCTTACATGATTTCTCATTATTTGAGCTTGACTTTTCTTCTATTCTAAATCTTTCATAAATTTTTGCTAACTCATTGAAAAAGGAACTATTTCCTTTCTCCAACCCTAACCCAAATTTCTCTTTGTTAGAGGATTTCTAAGTGCTCAATAGCTCATCCAAAATTTATGATCCACCTTTTAGCTTCAGCCCTTTTTCAACTTGTTCTTTAGCTTTCTCTAAATCCTTTCTTAAGGTAACTACTTCTGCCTCAAGCTTCATGCATCTGTCTATTTCAAATCCCACTTTGGATTTCATCACCTCTTCCATTCTTTTGGCTTCCTCCACTTGAAGTTTCAAACTTACTACCATCTGATTAGATTCTTCAAGTTCTTTAGATAGTTTCTTATTCTCCTTTTTTAGTCCTTCAACTTCATCTCTCAAGATATCAAGATCTTCTAAGGCTGAAATAAGTTCTTCCAAATCAATTTTCGCTTCTTCTTCACCAAGATGTTTTCCCATACCATGCTTTTGTTTCGCTATTCCCTTGGCCATTAAGAGAAGTTCTTCCTTTTCTTCTTCCATTACAAGAGCACGATGTAAATTATCATCTGAACTATCATTGGTATCAGATGAATCACTTTCTTCTTGAATATACAGGCTCTTATTTTTCTTTCCAAAATTCCTCTTTTTATGATAATAGGTTTTCTTCATTTTATAGTCTTCTTCTTAATCAGGGCTATTCTTCTTGTAGGGGCATTTAGAAGAAAAATTTCCTACTTTACCACAGTCAAAACATTTGAAAGGAAACTTATCTTTGTACTTGCTTGATCCTCTCCTTAATCTTCTGATGAAGTTTATTTCTTCCTCATCAGTCTCTCCTTGTTCGGAAGTGGTGGTTTAAACTTTCTCCTTCTTTGGTGCTTCATCCATTACTTTTCTAGCAACCTTGAAGGAAACTTCTTTTCTAGATGGTTCTACATCTCCCATCCTCATCTCATATGTGGTGAATATACCATGCAACTCATTAAGAGTGAGTTTTCCTATTTCTCTTCCTTCCTATATTGCTGAGATCTTAGAGTCATACTTATATGTCATTGACCTAAGAAATTTCAATACAACGACCTCTTCTTTTACTTCTCCATATCCTCTAATGTAGTTTACTATATCATTAACTCTTTGAAGATAATGTGCAGTCTTTTCTTCTTCTGTCATCTTTAAGCCTTCAAATGTGGCCCTCAATACTTGAATCTTAGCCAATTTTACCTTGTCATATCCTTCATATATCTTCTTCAATGTATCCCAAACATCTTGTGCATTCTTACAATACATAACTTTGCTATGCATAAATCTAGAAAAGTTTTTTGTAATAGAAAACCTCACTTTTCATTGTTCTTATAGTATTTTTTTCCTACGGCCTCAGTAGGAGGTGTGGCCAGTGGTATATAACCATTCACAACAAACATCCACACATCAAACCCAAGAGATCCTAAGTATCTCTTCATCAATAGACTCCAAAAAGTATAATCTATTCCACCAAACCTGGGAGGCTTGTTTATGGAGGAACTTTCTTGATTGGACATTGTGTTCACAAATTGAAGAATCTACCCGAGCTGGGTAAGCTTCTCCTAGGGAACCTAGGGCTCTGATACCAATTTTTTGAATACAATAATCTACTGAGAGAGGGGTGAATCACTAGATTAGAAAATTTCAACTCTTTAACCCTTGGAGCAGACTAATTCATTAAACACTTAGTGTGTAGATGAAATATGAAATGAAAAAATTTAAACAAGCACACAAACTAATAGCCCACATCACAAGATGTAGGTGGAAAACCAAAGATGGGAAAGACCACGGTGAGAAAATGTTGCTAGGAACTACTATCCTAATCCAGCCTCACAAGGAAACCTTCTTTTAAAATTTTTAAGAGCACCAACCCTAAGGAGACTCCAAATCCCCTAACTGAGCACCAACTCAGTTATCTGATGGAACCAACCTATCATATTTACAACATAAATGATTGATACTATTTTTTCATTAAGAACACTAATCAAATGTTATAGCTTACTCTATAGCTGCTTGAATTTTTGTTGCTGTCTTAGCAACTCACTTCTCTACTCTACCCCCAATTGTTCAGCTCTATTCTTCTCCTTCTTCTTTAGTGCATTCTTGGTATTCCTCAATGCACTCTCATACCCCTTCTACAACTCACTCCTTTTTTTTAGTGTATTCTCTATCCACCTCTGGAGGTCTCAAATCCTTCTACACTATAAACTATCTTCTACTCTACACACCGTTGCACACTATTGACAATGTTCTCATGTGTTTTTTGTAGTTGCAAGTTGATGATGATTGCCTCGAGATTCTCCACCATGATTTGATCTTATGCTAGGGTTCTAGGAAATCTTCTTCACTATCATACTCCTACATCAAGTTGCACAACATTAATTATGGTGCAGAGAATTTTCCTCCATTCTCTCTCAATCAAACCCTAGAATCAGATATGCATTTAATGAACTCTTATGATCATTCAACTTGATCTCAATCCTTGCCTCTATAGAAACCTATGATTCTGCTCTTAGCATCAAATATCATTACATCTATTGTTGAAGCAGGTAGATCATTTAATTCTCACCTCCATGTCGGTTCACAAGTGAAACCCTGTTTACACAGGTTTAGTCGTTTAAGATCTTCACTTTCAAATTTGAGCCATCGATCTCCTACCTTCACACCATGATCCTGCATCCTTTGTTCATCATCGCAACTTTAAAACTTGATCATCAAATAAATGAGGATCTCATTTCCAAAGTCATCGTGTATCGCTACAACACATGGTACATCCACATTTCTTTTTGTGATGTGAAGAAACATAGAAATCACCATTTGATCGCTTACCTTTGATCTTGCACCATCGATCATACACTCATGTATCATTTTTATTCATTTTCCTTCATCTCTCCATCAACAATCATCATCAGATTAAATCTCATCAATCAACACCATCCCCCGCTATCCCGCTAGCACTGACAATGGGCCCACAAAATCTCCATGGGCTGGTGGGCTAAATCCATGTGTCCTCCCCTGACATCATACTCGACTACCATTCAACACTCATCAGTCATTACTAAAATCTTTATGTCTCAAGGATGTATAAGTGTGATGCACTAAGACCTGTACGTGATGATGTCACTTTCCACTAACATTTCTCATTGCTCAAATCTCCAAATATTTCACTTCATAACAACGATGTGAAGCGATCAGGTGATATGTCACCACATGTCACTGTACCCACCAAGGTTTTGTTCTCCATCATTGTACATCGTCTGATTAAGGCTTCTATGATCACAACCATTCCCCACTTCTCCACGAGGCTTAGTCAGGACCCACCACAAACAGAGCAGGCCGATGGGCACCGTTCGATCAACTTGATCATAGTCATTGATTATCCTCCATCACTCATCGCTGAACTTCAAGCCAAATTCTAAGTGCTTTCCATGATGCATGAGATCTTGGCGATAGCCATTGGATCATCTTGCTTTGAATACACACTGTTATATCTCCAAAGGAACGCACCAATGACATCAACCAGATGATTAGGTGATGGGGCCGATCATCAAATGAGTTGAATGACATAAGTTATGACTTATGTGATTGATACCACCTATTCACAATCAACAAAAAATATAAAACCTGTTGGTCGCCATGACTATAAGCACCTAGAATTTAACTGATAAACCCTAAAACTGGCCGAGAGCACAAAATAATTCCTTTTGAGTGATCAACACACCATTAGGACGTACAAATTATATCTCTGAAAAGCTCTCGAAGAACCCATCACAAATCTAACACCTAATTTTCCATCATATACCTAGAAGCAACTATTGTTGAGAGATCACAAAATTTTATCAACTATGTAACATGTTGAGCAACTTTTGCAACAATTTGGTCAATTTACTCTTCTGCACCAACAACCAATCCACATTCTTCCATAACTAGATCTTCAACATACCTTATCTCTCCTTAGACATTAATGACAATATTTTGGCGTCAATGCCAACACACTCTTCATACAGGATCAATTTCATTTCACACCTAATCCCCTTTTGACATCAATGACAACATTGTGCTAACATTATTTAACATGGGGTATTATTAGAGATCATGTTATAAGAGTGATTTGTTTTATTTTTGATCTTGACACTATGTGTGTTGTATCATATATTGATTATCCCCACACACTTTAGACTTGACTTTGGGAGATCTGTGGAGAACCTCATATCTCTCCATTCTCAAAGGATCCTATTATAGATTGTCTCCTTCCCCTTGCAATTACATATTCCATACCCTTTGATGAGGATACTTTAGAAGAGCTTGATTATATCACAGGTCTTGCATGTTCTAATGGTTTAGAGACTTTCTTCACATTCCCACTCTTTAGATCAAAACTACACCATCATCTTTTGTTGTTCCTAATAAACTTTGCATTGCCACATATTTGGCCCCTATTGGTTCAGTGTAACAATACATTCATCATATTTCAGACACAACTACTTGGGATTCATATCTTGCAGATATAACATCCTTGTTTAGAGTCTCATATTGAACATTTGGAGGATTTATTTGAGGTTATTCATCTCCTCTTTGTTTATAGTCACATAATAGATGTTGGCTCATCATCTTCATCATCTTTGGAGCTTGTTCTACATCATCTTCATAGGTTTCTAGATTGACACCATCTCTTTATGACATGTGGATATTAGAGTAGTTTTCAGATATACACATCATTTGGATTTGGATTCTTGATTCTTCCATCTTTTGGAAAGGGCTTCTCCAATCACCAGAGGATTTGTTTCTTTCTAAGGGGAGAAATTTTATTTTCAAGCAGTGGATTGTGTTTTGTCTTCAAATGTTTACCATTGACACAAGAGCTCATTCTTTATAGTGGGGATTCATATCCTCATTTTATCTCTCCTAATAGTGGGACATCTATTGTACTTGTGTGATAGAATAAATCCTTAAGGGTTCACATTGAGTCCTCCTTCTATCCTTCTTTCACTAGTACAATTATTTCATTTTTCTCTATTTTTGGAGAGGATTTTTTTTTCATGTAGTTTTCTCTTTTTCTCTAGTTATAGAGATTTCATTTGTTTGTACATGGGTGTTGGACTATTGTTGTCATTGATGTCAAAAGTGAAAATCATGTAAGGGAGATTGCTGGCATAATGATTGGGTTTCTCGAGAGCTTTTCAGACAGGTTTTGTTCAAGTCTTGATGTTAATGAAAATGTCCTCATTCATTGGTTCATGCTATCGATCTAGGGCCAAAGTTGTAAGGATTTGCGGGGTTCTAAGTTTTCATAACGTATGTCACGTGGTTCTCAAGTTTTAAAACCTTTCAACTTAGCGATCTCCTTGTTGTTGGAAAAGTGAATGGAATCATGGGGTTCCAAGTTTTACTAACCTATGTCGCAGGGTTCTCAAGTTTTGAAACCTCTCGACCTAGCAACTAAGTGATGGAGCGATAAGGAGTAAGGAAGAATTCCATGTGGGACCCAGCCATAATGACAATGCAGACACATGGCATGATGGGATTGAGTAAATAGTAATCCACATCCTTGTTGTGGCTTACGGAGTTGTGACATGGTGATGACATGGACATGTGACGACAACATGTGGACCCCACATTGGGATGATGTATTAGGTGTTGTTGTTTTCATCGAAGTGAATTAGTCATTTTGAAAGGAGTTTAATAGGTTCTCTTTATTGTCGGCATGTCGTGGGTTCTTAGAACTTTGTAACCTCTGACAAGAGGTTTTGAGGTTCAATTTTTTAGCAACTGAGCGATAGGAGTATGATTTCAATTATGGGGCCCAAGTGTGATGATGCTTAACAGATGGAAATGAATGATTGCTCGATATTTCATATTGCATTGGTGTTGCAAATGACGTGGTGATGACATGGATGACATGTAGGTTGTGGGCCCAGTTAGATAACATAGAAAGCATATTGGTGTGACTTGCTTGTATCGGTGGGAGTCTAAATGGAGTCCTAATGACGGGACGATATGATAGATCGATGACAGTGGTTTAAGCGACTGATTATCCAACGGTCAGGGTTTAAAGACACAACAGTGAATGCTGATCACATGATCAAGGCACGAAGGAGTTGATCAACGACCAAAGTTCAAGTGCAAAGATCTGAAATGACTATGATAAGTGTAAACAAGGGTATGGTTTGAAAACCGACAGAGGAGAAATAATTAATTTGTCCAATTACCTCAGTGACCAATTAAATGAAGATTTTATCTTCAAGGCGGTGAAACATATTGCAGAGGTGATCAAGATCAAAATCAAATCGAATGATCGCAAGAATGCATTAAATGCATATCAGATTCTAGGGTTTGATAGAATTTTATTCTTAGCAAATTCTCTGAACCAGAATAAAATTTTGTGCGACTCGATGTAGAGGTATGGTGATATCTAATGAGCTAGACAATATGTGTGTGGCTTAATGCTTTGACACTTACAAAAGTAGGTTGCAAGTGGAAAAACCCTAACAGTGATTCCAATGTATATGAACTGAATGAGGGTAATTATTTGATACATGATGAATGAATGAGAGTGTCTGAATGCAGAAGAAGGTTAACTGTAATAGAAAGAAAAATCTATAAATTCATGTAGCTAGTTATAGTGGAGTAAGGGAGAATTGAGAGAGAGAGCTTATGTAGTGAATTGATGCATTGTAGGTTATGTAGAACCATTTTATGCATAGTATATTGCAAAAAATTGTATGAGGTTGCAGCCTCCATTTTGCACTAAGTTGTAGCTCAGAATAGGGCGTGGTAGCATCCTTGAAGTTGTAGCTTCCAAATAGGGATTTGTTGCTTCCTTGGGTTGCAACCCTAAGCATTGCAACTAAACTTTGAAGCTTGTGAGGCTGGATTAGGACAGTAGATCCTAGCAACATTTCTCACCATGGTTTTTCCCATCTTAGGTTTTCCATGTACATATTGTGTTATGTGTTGATCTCTCTTGTGCTTGTGACTATTATATCTGTTAGTATTTCAATCTTCACATTTGAGGTTAAGGTTGAATCTGCCAAAGGGTTTAAGATCTAAATTTTTAATATCTACTGATTCACCCCCCTCTCAGTCGATCATTGTGTTCTAACAATTGGTATCAGAGCACCAAGTTCCCTAGGAGAAGCTTAACCAGCTTGGGTAGATCTTGGTTAGGCAAACACAATGGCATTTCAGGAAGGCTCAAACAAGCTACCTAGGTTTGATGTAACAAACTATGCTAAATGGAACTCATTGATGGAAGGATACTTAATCTCTCTTGGAACTAAAGTTTGGGCAACTGTAGAGACCCAATATACTATTCCCGCTACAACTCCTACTGAACTAACAACAAAGAAAATTCATGAGGACAATAAGAAAGCTTGGTTCATTATTATGAACAACTTGTTTGACTTTGTACATAGCAAAGTCATGCATTGTAAAACTACTTATGATGTTTGGGAAAAACTGAAGAAGATCTATGAAGGTGACACCAAAGTGAAGCTAGCAAAGTTACAAGTGCTGCGAGCAAAATTTGAAGGTCTGAAAATGATTGAAGAAGAGGATCTAGAAAGTATAAAGCTAAGCTCCCTCTTAAGTATTTTAACTATGGAAAAATAGGTCATTTTGCTTCAAAGTGTCCATTTGGTAATGAAGATAGTTCCAAGCAATAATTTGATAGTAGAAAGAAGAAAGAGTTCTACCCTAAAAGAAAGAACTTTGGAAAGAAGAAGAAGACTTTGTACATCAATGAAGAAAGTGAAGTGTCTGATGCTAGTGATTGTTCAGAAGAGGATCAAGGCCATGCCCTTGTAATGAGAGATGATAGAAGAGAATTTCTATTCATGGCTAAAGAAACTAAGGATCAGAAAGATACATAAATTAAGGACTCATATGAAGGAGAAGAGGAGGCAGTTGTTGATCTTGAAGGAGAACTAATTAGTGCTAGTGAAGATCTTGATGAACTAAGAGACAAATATGATGATCTTAAGAGAGAAAATAAGAAGCTAAAAAGGAATGCTCAAAAGGAGACTGACAAATTAACACAAGAACTTGAATATTACAATAAGGAGTTAGTAGGACTGAAAGTTCATGTAGAAGAGCTTAAAATAATTGAGGATGTCATGAAATCTAAATTGCAGTCTAAGATGGATAGATGCTCGAAACTTTACGCAAAAATAGTTGCCTTAAGGAAAGAATTGGAGAAGGCTAATGAGCATATCATAAATGGACTAATTTTAAAAGGTGGTACATATATTCTAAATGAATTGATAAATACACAAAAGGCTGCAAATAAAGATAAATTTGGTTTACGTTTGGAAAAAGGGAAGAATTCATTTATGGATGTCTTTGCAAAACTTTATGAAAGATTTAGAACAAGACAAAAATTAGTCCCAAGTGAAGAAAGATCTAAAAAAGAGGAGGGTCCTAAAGATGAAAAAAAATATGATAAAGAAAAGAAACTGGTTGAAGTCAAGGAGGACAACCAGACAGTTCTTGATCAACAAAAGAAGATGCAAAACATAAAAAGAGCAGACAATGATGGATTCACAAAAGTACACTATCCAAGGAGGCCTAGACAAAGAAGATAACCTTATCCAATTGAAGGAAATTACATGATCAGGTACTCATCGTATTTCAATGGGTATTGCTATACTTGTAACAATTTTGGTCATAGGGCTAGAGAATGTAGAATCATTCCAAGGAAGAATACAAATTTTGTAAGCAAGAATCCATTTTCTCCCTTGGTTGATATGGATATAATTTTTTATAGTTGCAACAAATTTGGTCACATAGCTAAAAACTGTAGAGCAAGATTTATAGGACCAAGTGTGAAATCTGAGAAGAAGAAATCCTCACCTGCTAATAAAGAGAAAGGAAATAAGACTTCTAAGATAGAAGAAAAGAAAACTGAGAAGCCCAAGAAGATATGGAAGGAGAAAGAGAAAGGATCTTGCATCACTCAGTCTATGATTTCCCAAATGGCTTTACATGCAAAGCAACAAAATCTATGGATTGTTGATAGTGGCTGCTCCAAGCACATGACTGGAGATAAAAACAAATTCATTAAGCTTGAAATGAAAAAAGTAGGTTCAGTAAGTCTAGGTGATAATACTGCTGGCAAGATTCATGGTAAAGGAATTCTGGGCATAGAAGGAAAGAGAAAAACTAAAGATGTTCTCTATGTGGAAGGTCTAAAACACAATCTTCTTAGCATTAGCCAAATGTGTGATAATGGATACAAAGTTGTATTTGATTATGAAGGCTGCAAGATACGATTGAATGGTAAAACAATTGCTCAAGGGATAAGGACTAATAGTAATCTCTACAATCTATGTGAAGTGGAAGGCCAAACATGTCTAATCAGTCAAGTAGATGAAAGTTGGTTGTGACATAGAAGACTAGGACATGTAATTTTTGACAACATGGTGAAAATAAGTTCAAAAGGCCTGGTTAGAAATATGCCTAAGATTGCAAAGCATGATAACATCATCTGTCAAGGCTGTCAACAAGGAAAACAAATAAAGTTTAAATTTCCCACAAAGGATTACTATACTACGAAATCCTTGGACATAATCCATACTGATCTATGTGGTCCAATAAGGATAAGAGCATTTCAAGGAGAAAGATATTTCATGCTGTTGATTGATGACTATACTAGAATGGGATATGTAACATTTTTGAGGGAGAAGGCTGAGGCTTTTGAAGCATTTAAAATTTATAAGAAGCTGGTAGAAAATATGAATGGGAGAAGAATCAAATGTCTCAGGTTAGACAGAGGTGGATAATTCATGTCAAGAGAATTCATAGAATATTGTGAAGATCATGGAATCAAGCGCCAGTATTCAACCCAAGAACACCACAACAAAATGGCATGGTAGAGAGAAGAAACAAAATTGTGAAGGAGATGGCCAGAGCTATGTTGAATGAGGAAAACTTGGTAGATACATTTTGGAAAGAAGCAGTACAAACTGCTATATACATTCAGAACAAAGCACTTATAATATCTAACAGTGGTAGAACACCATATGAATTATCGTTTGGTAGGCCTGCATCAGTCAAGAATTTCAAGGTATTTGGTAGTAAGTGCTATATTAAAAGAGAAGATGAAGACTTAGGACGTTTTGAGTCAAGATGTGATGAGGAGATATTCTTGGGGTATTCCAACCGAAGCAAAGCTTATAAGTGTTATAATAAGAGATTGCATAGAATTGTAGAGAGTGTACATGTTAGGGTTGATGGAAGTACAAATCAGGGTCAACCTAGGAGAAACAATCATGAAAGTGAGTCAAATGAGGATGACATAGGTGCACAAGTTGACGAAGAAGAACAACAAGAAGAGAATGAGCAAGAGGTTGAACGTGCTCCTACAAAATATGTGCAAAAAGATCATCTAGAAGATCAGATAATTGGTGACAAGAATGCAGGAGTGCAGACTAGAAGGAGGCTTGAAAAGGACAAGGAACAAGTAAACTTTTCTCTCTTGTCTTAGATTGAACCAAAAAGTTTTGATGAAGCCAGTTAGGATGAAATTTGGTTAAGAGCAATGGAAGAGGAACTCAATTAGATTGAAAACAATAAAACTTGGTAATTGGTTCCTAGACCATCAAGCAAGAATATAATTGGCACAAAATGGGTATTTAGAAACAAGCTGAATGAAGATGGAACTGTGGTTAGAAACAAAGCAAGATTAGTGTGCAAAGGATATGCACAAGTAGAAGGAATTGATTTTGAAGAAATGTTTGCTCATGTTGCATGATTAGAAGCTATTAGAATGTTTCTTGCATTTTTTGTGTATAAAGTTTTTAATGGATGTCAAATCTGCATTTTTAAATGGAAACCTTGCAGAGGAAGTATATATTGAGCAGCCAAAAGGTTTTCAGTTGTCAAAGAATAATGATTATGTCTGCAAATTGAGGAAAGCATTGTATGGTTTGAAGCAAGCACCAAGGGATTGGTATTCAAGATTAGATCAATATCTACAACGACAAGGATTCAAGAAAGGTTGTGCAAATAGTAATCTGTATCTAAAATCTGAGGGTAAGCAAACGATCATTGTTGTAGTTTATATAGATGATATTATATTTGGTGGTAGTAGTGATGTGATGTGCAAAATATTTTCCACAAACATGCAAGATGAGTTTGAAATGTCCATGTTGGGAGAACTCAGATTTTTTCTTGGTTTGCAAATTACACAAACTGATAAAGATATTTTTAAATCACAAACCAAGTATGCAAAAGAAATTCTTAAAAAGTTTGGCATGGAGGATTGTAAACCAGTCAGTACTCCCATGGTTACTGGTTGCAAGTTGACTAAATCAAATGAGTCACCTGATGCAAATAACACTTTGTATAGATCAATGATTGGAAGTCTACTATATCTAATTGCATCAAGGCCTAATATAATGCAAGCAGTTCATATGGTAGCTAGGTTTTAGGTAGAACCAAAGGAATCACATGTCCATGTAGTAAAGAGAATCTTTAGATACATCAAAAGTACTATTGACTATGGTTTATGGTATCCCAAATGCACAAATCTCATATTAACAACATATACAAATGCAGATTGGGCAGGTAGTGTGGATGACAGAAAGAGTACCAATGGAGGAGAATTCTTCCTGGGGAACAACTTGGTTTCTTGGATGAGAAAAAAGCAAGAGTCTATTACTCTTTCTACTACAAAAGCAGAGTATGTTGCAGCAGCTGCATGTTGCACTCAAGTCTTATAGATGAAGCAAACATTAAAGGAGATCAAGGTGGAGTACAATGAGCCCATTTCGATTCTTTGTGACAATTCAAGTGCCATTAATATCTCAAAGAATCCAGTGATGTAATCCAGAACAAAGCATATGTCAATCAAGTATCACTTCATCAGAGAAAAGGTTGCATATAAAGAAGTCAGCATGGAGTATATTCCCACCAAGGAATGAGTGGCTGATATATTTACATAACCCCTTCCTATAGAGTAGTTTGAATACCTGAGGCAAAAGCTGGGAGTAGTTTCTCCCACCTCATATCACTAATATCTAGTTATAGGGAATGTATCCAAGGGGAGCTTCATTGATCAGTGTATACACATAAAATCGGTCATGGCATCTATTAATTAAATACTAGTTATTTAATTAATATTTCGACTACGTATAAATAAATTCTCAATTTATTTATATTGTTCATATTTTAAATTCTCCAAATCTAAAATCATATTCTTATAAATTAATTAAATAAACAAATTTCCATAAGCTTGTTTTATTTAATTAATCTTCACTAATCTCGATTAGGAATTCAAGCACATGTCTACAAATTTTTGTGCCACCTCACCAGGGTCACATGAAATTAAATAATTCTAATTTTTAATTAGAATTATCTTCAACCAATTTTTAAAAGCGCATGGCTTATTTCTCACACACTTCCACCAATTTTCAAACACATGGTCTTTTCTTCCCACACTTGAGTCTTCCATCCATTTGGCATGTTGCCCATTGGTCAAGAGATTCCTCCATCTATTTGGCATGTTGTCTTTGGTCAAGGGGACAACATCTTGATTCTCTCCATCTCCACTGTTCATTCTTCTTGTTCAAATTTGGACCGTCGATCATTGCCACCTCACAAGATTCTTGGAAAAGGCTATAAATACAACCCTTTGGCATTGCATTTTGCATCCACTTTTGAATAGAGTTATCATGCAGGAATATCGTTTGAGCTTGGGAGCATTATGGAGTCTTATAGTTACATTTTATATCATGTTTTGCATCATAGTTAGATCTTAGAGTAATAATTTTCTTCATAGTTGCATTTTATGTCATTCCTTGCATCATAGTTGCATTTTAGATTAGTATTTCCATAGTTTGTATTTGACCATATGTAGAATCATCCCATCTCAATACCATAGTATCTACCTCGAATCATCTAACACCATCATCCATTCATCATAGTATCCATTATCCTTTCCATCATATAGTTTCATGTAGGAACTTAGTTGGCTTGCATGTTGAATACTAATCTCATTTCTTAAGTGTCATTCTAATAGCCTTTGTGCACATAGAAATCTGAGGGCCAAAGGGTTAAAGAAATCTTTAAGAATAGAGGACAATGAGACGTTCTTAAAAGATTTGTTTTGTGGCAATTTACAGTAGCTTCTTTGCCTTGAATCTTTGATATAATTTGTTTCATTAAGGTTTGTGTTGATTTACTAACTTTCCACATTTCACACGCACACAAAATGGCACCCATCGTGGGGCCTACCCCATTTTTTTTGACATTCTAGAAAATTTATGTTCGTAGGTTCAAGCGTGAGACTTTTGGTGCAAATGACACTTTCCCTGGCACATATTGCATGAGTTTTGGCACATATTGCACCTATTTTGGAGCATATTGCATGAGTTTTGGCACATATTGCATGAGAAATGGAGCATATTGCATGAGTTTTGGTGCATCTTGCATGAGAAATGGCGCATATTGCAAATTTTCATAAAAGTTCACCAAGGTTCCAAAACATGTTTTTTTAGTTTTAGAGCATATTACATGAGTTTTGGCGCATATTGCATGAGTTTTGGTGCATCTTGCATGAGAAATGGCGCATATTGCAATTTTTTTAGAAAAGTTCACCAGGGTTCCAAAACATGTTTTTTGAGTTTTAGAGCATATTGCATGAGTTTTGACGCACCTTGCATGAGAAATGGTGCATATTGTAAATTTACAGAAAAGTTCACCAGGGTTCGAAAACATGTTTTTTGAGTTTTAGAGCATCTTGCATGTCTTTTGGCGCATCTTGTATGTGTTTTGGCGCATATTGTTTCTATTTTGGTGCATATTGCATGTCTTCTGGTGCATATTGTCTCTGTTTTGGTGCATCTTGTATGTGTTTTCGCGCATATTGTCTCTATTTTAGTGCTTTTATAGTCAATCTTAAAATGGTGGTATCTTGGTCATACATAGGTCTTTTTCAGAGTTTTTTTTTTAAATGGGGTAGAATTTCGTAAGCTATGCAATGGTGTAGGTGTTTCTCAATTTTTGTGGAGTTAAAATTTTTAATTTTACACCTAAAGTCAAATCACATTGTAACTTGGTCTAAGTTTTAGGGTTTTTATGCTTAATCATTCTTCTAACCCTCATGTCTTCTTATTTATTGATCTCATCTAACATTTTGAGCATTTATTGTAGGTTTTAAGAGGAACATGGAGCATTGAAGTGAAAGAAAAAGCATTTGATATCCATTGTACTAAATACGCTTGTCAAAGACTCAAACATAAACTACTAACATATTGCAGGAGTTGGAAGTGATTTAATTGTTTCCTTTTGGTTAAGTTAGGAACATAGCCTAATTAAAAGGTTAATGAACACCATGTATTTTATGCTTGATGAATGGTAGGAATATGCTCTCCCCTTAACTGGGTGACCAAAAATCTAGACCCATTTGTGTTTATCTACGAGTGTGGGTGGAGTATACAACGTGTGTTCTCTCTTTATTCATGTGGAATAAAGAGTGATCGAACTACGGGTATGCTTGCCTACTTTTGTTTATCTTAGAGGGCCTGCCTTGTGGGAAAAAGTAATCACCCAAGGGAGCAACCCAACCGGTAACATGCTAAAGCCAAGTGACTTCTAGCCGATATATAAATGTGGGTACTTGAACAAAGGTAAGTATCACGAGGATAGTTCCGACGAGAATGGCATCAATAGTCTCTCACCGCATGGATTATCCCCCATGAACGGAATGTCCGTACTAGAACCCTTGTTATAGTTTGGCCAAAAATCTTAATCTATTCTTTGGTGCAACAACGGCCATTGCAAAGGTATCCACATTCTCGTAGTTTTAGTAGAGATGATCAGCCTGCAATGGGAGTTTTATGGGGGCTGGAAGCTTGGTTGACCTGAGAAGTGAGTGCACTATAAGGGGGAGCTCGTGTGGCCAAGCTTCTAAATTCATCCGCTAAGAATAAATGCGATTAGGGTAAAACCCGTGTGGAATCCAAAAGAATATAGTCTTTCACAACCTTAGGATTGTACATTCCTTGATGTGTCTTTATCAAAGTGTTTTCAAAACAAATTTCAAACAAAACATCACATGTTGAAAGTGAAAACCTTGATTCAGAAAAAAACATTCATTGAAACAACCCAGTCTCTAACTGGAAAATCTGAAGAATCAAACAAACTTCCAAGAAACGGTGTTATTCTCCCAGTTTGGCGCATCTTGTAAACCTTCTAGCGCATATTGGCTGCCTTCTAGCACATCTTGCACCTGTATTCACGCATATTGTCCAAGTTACCAAAGTCAAAACTTGCTTTCAGAGCCTTGTAAAATTTTTTGGTGCATCTTGCAAGTCCTATGGCGCATTTTGCACCTATTCTGGCGCATCTTGCACCTATTCTGGCGCATTTTACACATAGAATGGCACATTTTGCACCTGTTCTGGTGCATTTTGCAGACCAAAAAACCAGTGACCTAAATTCATCTCCCGTCTAACAGTCAGTCTCATTCCAGGAATCCGCAACAGTGTTCAGTCATTCCTCAATTTCACAGCAGTTTAAACTTGCCAAATAGGTCTAACAAGTGAACATTTCTAGCTATACCAAGATCTAACATCCTAAAGTTCCCAAAATCATTCAAAACATCTTTAATTTTCAAGCTTAGTTTCCTCATCAAGATCTATCATCCTTTCATCATGAAACAAAGCTTTCTTAATTAGATTCAACCTAGTTTGCGTCAATAGAATTTGTCATTCTATTTGAACTTGGGTAAACCCTTGGCACTCCCAAATTGAAGATCAAAGTTTAGTTAAAACTATAACACTTGTATGCCTATTCAAAAAAGGTTACAAAAATAGAAACTCAAGGAAAAAGGGATTGAAAATAAAAAAACATTGAAGAGTCAAATCTTGAAACTCCAATCATTGAGACTCAAAACAGTGAAAATCAAACCATCATGGCTGAGACTAAAGAATACCCCCTTCACAGATTTTATCAACTTGAAATAGATGAGGATCAATTGAATGCTTTAGCTCATCAAATGAAAAACCTTCAACAAAAAATATGGGATATGCAAAGGGAAACAACCACAGAAAGATATTTGTTGTCAGATATCTATTCTTGTCCATTTGGCAGAAATACGGACATGACACCTTCTCCACCAACAACTACATCATCCAAGTTCAATTTCTTTGAATTCTTGAAAAATTTAAATGAGAAACCCAATTCAAAGTCTTCAAACACAAATGATATTGAACAATATTACCATGTCATGCATCTATATTCATCTCCCATAAGTCAAAATAAATCTCAGGATTCTTTCACTCAAGTTAACAATGCCATCCAACCACCTTCTTCTATCATATCTTCTACATCCAATGATTCTTGTCAATCTCTTAGTCTAAACCATGTTGTCATAGACTCCTCTACACCTCAATATCAAAACATTCTTTCCACTTCATCCAATGATACCAAAATTCCACAAGTTCTTCCAATATTTGACCAAGATCCCATCTCTCAAGAATTCTATGATGATCCCCTCCTTTCACTTTTCATCCACAATGATTCCTTTCCATCTCAAGAGAAAAGTATCCTTCTGAGTTCTTCCACCCCACCCAATGAATTCATACCATCTCATGATTCCATTACATCCCAGGAGCACGATAATTCTTCCATCCTATCTAATGATGTCCTATCACCCGATTATCAAGATATGCTTTCTACAAAATATCATGATTCCCTTCCTTATCAAGATCAAGATATGCTTCCATTCAAGGATATCCCTTCATTTCATGAGGATGTTCATCCTTCTCAAGCTCAAGATATTCCTTTCATAGCACTTCATGATGATTATATACGTAATAAAGAGCAAGCTACTCCATCTTCTACACCTCATACTTCTTTTCCAAGTCAAGATCAAAGTACCCCATCATCCCCATGTCAAGATGCTATCACACCTATACTAGGCATCCATGAACCCCACACCTACAAATTGGGATCCTCCACCTTTATCCACTCTGGTTTACTTCCAACACCTATGCTTTCATCCATATCATATCCTCACCAAAATGGACTTACATCTTGTTTCACAAACAATACACATCCCATTGGTAAACGAATGTGTCAAAGTATGAACTAGAAAGGAAAAGGATTAGGCCTTCATGAAAAAGGTATCCTAGAACCTCTTTTTTCTCAAGAAAACCCATATTACCATGGCCTTGGTTATACACCTAAGTTTCCTAGTTCATCAAACCTGCCATCTATCTTAGGTCCTCATCCTAATCCACCAAACCTTCCATCTATCTTAGGTCCTCATCCTAGTTCATCAAACCTTCCATCTATCCTAGGTCCATATCCTATTCCTCAAGAACAACAAAGGCACACATCCTTGATGCCCTTTCAAAATTCTACCTCCAGCAACTCATCCATGATACCTCCATACCATTCATCTCCACCCATCTCTCCTATTGCTCTTGGAAGCAATTTGGGTGCCAAATGTCAAAAGCTTCCATATCAAAATTCACATGTATCAAAGGATCAACATGTCTCCTGGAAGAGGCATGCAAAAATAAAAGAAAATTTGATCCACAATCAAAAGAAAAATAAAAAAGGCCACAAAGGCCCATCAAAGAAAAAAGAAAAATTTCCAAGACCACAAAGGTCCATAAATCAAAAGGAAATTTCAAAAGGCCACAAAAGCCTATCAAAGCAAAAAGAAAAATTTACAAGACCACAAAGGTCCATAAATCAAAGAGAAAAATCTCAAAGGCCACAAAATCCCATAAAGAAAATATCAAAGTCAAAAATCATGTGGATTCCTAAAAGTCTCATAGAAGCAATAAAATCTAAATTGGCATCCAAATTTGCTAAACCAAAAGCTTCCTCCAATCCTCCATCTAAAAAAATCTCACCTTCCAAATCCATTTTTCCTCCATCACTCCACCACCCTTCAAGGTGTGTGCCAATGTTGACCTTGCAATCCTTCCCATCTATCCATCAGCAAGTCTTCCCACCTCCTATACATTACCCAACATTCATCCCCCATCATTCTCCTTTAATCTAAACCTTTGGATAATCCTTAGTTCTTCCATCATACCTTTGATAGGCCAACATTTATGAGTCTAATCCCCATTTCCATGGTTTATTAAAGGGATATTTGGTCATGAAACTTGATGCTTAAGTCCTTCTTCCATCTTCCTATCATGCATATATTATCCTCCACATTTCCCACCTTTGATCTCGACAAGGTTAAGGATCTTCTTGAACATCATATATCTTATCCTATATGCTCTATCCATATCTTATGTACCATATCCTTTGCCTTATCCACATCCCATCATTCTTTCTAAATACATCCTTTCTTCTTGTCCTTGGCCTTGATGAGGAATAGGGGAAAAGTACTTGGGCCTTGTGTCTATATCTTATCTAGTTGATCTTTATCATCTCATTCTTTATCCTTATCCTTGCATTCTTCCATTCCATATCTCCTAGCTTATCAAAACCCATGTCATCATGTCCCTTTGCAACCTTGAATCTTATCATGTAAATCATATTTGAACCGAGTTGTAAAACATTATCCCATCCTCATATCTTTTGTCAATCAATCATCAACAATCATTAATCTTATCATACTTATAGGAATTCAGTGATCCTAAGTACTTATCATTATCATGCCTTATGGAATCAGTCATTCCTGGCATCCTAATCAATCAACCATTATCATCTTTTGACAAGAGATATGTTGCTTGTGTGACATGTTTTGCAGTGAATCTTTTAGTCTGATCTATCATTTATCCATGGTTGCATTATCTCTATTGTGGGGCATCTTGTTCTTTCAATCGGTCATATCATATCATTCCATCTTAAATGTCCTTCAAAAATACAAAAAAATCAGAAAAAGATCAAAAATACAAAAAAAGAAAAGAAGAGAAAAATACAAAAAAATCAAAAAAAGATAAAAAATACAAAAAAAGCAAAAAAGAGAAAATACAAAAATAAAAAAAAGATAAAAAATCAGAAAAATCAGAAAAACATCAAAAATAAAAAAAAGGGAAAAATACAAAAAAAGTTAAGAATATAAAAATACAAAATCATAAAATCTGAAAAAGTGTAATAAAAACAAGTAGTGAAAACCTGCAACAGGCGCTATTTGTGATAGGCTAGCTTTTCCATCTATTTGAGCATTCCAACCATTTGCTTTCACCATTCGCTTTTGCCATCCATCTACCTATCCTCGGAAAAGCACCATGTACATATCTTGCCATCATGGTCATGTCTCACCCTAGACTGGGGGAAAAATCTTGAACCTACTGGGGGAAAATAAAATTTGAGCTTGAACCAACGGACAAACAATAGTAGGACAAAACACGACAAACATGATCATAGCGCAACTCAACATTGAACATCAATCACATAAACAGGAACACATCAAACATCGAAATCAATCAAACCAAAAAAAACTTCAAATGGATGATGTTCTTTTTGAATCATTGGTTTTTCATGTTAAACACAAATGTTCAATTGTTGTACTTGGATTTTTGTTATCATATCTCTGGAGCACCTCGATGATGTATCGAACTAGAGGAGCTAGGAAACAATATGATTTTTCTTTGTCTGCTGTCTATGAGTTGATCATTATTACTGTGCAAATTGTCATGAGACGTGCACTACAAAGTATCACTGATGACATTATGAATTTGCATAGGAAACCGGTTAACTCTTGTCTGTTTATGCAAGCAATACTCAGGTCATCTCAATTTAATTATACTTAGATACTTGTGTTAACTTGCATTATCAAACATCATGGAAGTAGTACTCAGGTCATCATGGTCTAAATATACCATTGATGCTTGTACTCACTTTCAACATTTTAAAGGCCCAATGATGATAAAAAGCACGACAAATTGGCTGTCACGAATGACAAATTTTCCATATGAGATATGCATGGTTAGAGTATATTGCATCCATGTTAGTTTGCATTTGTATTTATGGAGTTTCCAAAGCAACACAAATTTCATAAGGATGTTATCTCTATTATCAATGGATTGAGTACACTTGACATTAACCAAAAACACATCATTCTCATATAGTTACACATCAGTTGCGTCATCATTTGTATACAGTAGAAAATATTACATCATGCATTCATCCATACATCACATCATAATATTTGCATCAGAAAACACAAAAATACATTTCATCACATATCGTTATTGCATAATAAAATCCATTTCACATAGCATAAAACATATAAAATCATTCATTATGCATTATCATATCATTCATCATTGCATACATCATCATAAAACTAGGTACCATCATACAATCATTTCATATATCATTCATACATTCATTGCATCATCTATTTGCATTAAAAAAAGTACAAAAACATCAAAATGCATCACATTTCATTGGCATAATAAGATCCATCACATGTATCATATAGGCATCATTCATAAATCATCATAGAATCATAACACATCAATTGCATCATCATTTGCATCCATAGCATATCATCATCATAACATAGAAATTAAATGCATCCATAGCATATCATCATCATAAACATAGAAATTAAATGCATCCATAGCATATCATCATCATAACATAGAAATTAAATGCATCCATCATAATCATCATAATCATCATCACATAAATCATATAGACACATAGATCATAATCATCATTGCATATCATATAACCTCAAAATCACAATGTCAAGTGTACAATTTTATCCAAACATGGAGAGATACATCAAAAAAGTGGCAGGAATCACAAAATCTCTGACTGAATAAGTGTATACATCAAGTATCAATACATCATCAAGTCTCAGTACATTAATCAATCCTATACTGGGGAATATCGATCAATCAGAGAAGTCAAATCACATCATCCAATTAAATTTGAATCCACTTGCACCAGATGCAGAAATACTCCTATGATCATAACATATCGCAAATCAACAATCTTATCAATCAATTCAACCTCGCCTATCATGAGGTTCATCAATCAATTCAACCTCACCTATCATGAGGTTCATCAATCAATTCAACCTCGCCTATCATGAGGTTCATCAATCAATTCAACCTTGCCTATCATGAGGTTCATCAATCAATCCAACCTCACCTGTCATGAGGTTCATCAATCAATTCAACCTCACCTATCATGAGGTTCATCAATAAATTCAACCTTGCCTACCATGAGGTTCATCAATTAATGCACCTTGCATATCATGAGGTTCATCAATCAATTCAACCTCGCCTATCATGAGGCTCATCAATCAATCCCACCTTTCCTATCATTAGGTTCATCTATCATTGATCCTTGCCTATCATGAGGTAAATCATCAATCTATCATTGATCCTTGCAAATCATGAGGTCAATCATCAATCTATCGTTGATCCTCACCTATCATGAGGACAATCATCAACATCCTATCATGAGGTCAATCATCATCATCCTATCATTGATCCTCACCTATCATGAGGTCAATCATCAACTATCACATCAACATCATCAAATCAATCGGCTAAACGCTGTCATCAAGCATCAAACACAAGGAGGCAACATACGACATCAATTAATCAATTAATTAATCTAGTAGGCTCAATCTTCTTTTTTGGGAGATAAATCATTTCTGAAACATAAAATTTTGAGATCATCATCAAATCATCGAAAAATCATCAAAATTTTCAAAAATCCTAAAAATTCAAAAATTCACCGATTTATCTCCCGAGGGGGCATATATCCGTCATCACCTGAAAATCAACGTTTGGGGCATCGATTTTTTTTTTCTTGGCATTGATATCAAACTTTTCTTTGAAGCAACGTGTAAACACATTACTTCAAAGAGGGGAAAAATGTATACACCTAAAATCGGTCATGGCATTTAATTAATTACATACTAGTTATTTAATTAATATTTTGACTACGTATAAATAAATTCTCAATTTATTTATATTGTTCATATTCTAAATTCTCCAAATCTAAAATCATATTCTTCTAAATTAATTAAATAAACAAATTTCCATAAGCTTTTTTTATTTTATTAATCTTCACTAATCTCGATTAGGAATTCAAGCACATGTCTACAACTTTTTGTGCCACCTCACCAAGGTCACATGAAATTAAATAATTCTAATTTTTAATTAGAATTATCTTCAACCAATTTTTAAAAGCACATGGCTTATTCCTCACACACTTCCACCAATTTTCAAACACATGGTCTTTTCTTCCCACACTTGAGAGTCTTCCATCCATTTGGCATGTTGCCCATTGGTCAAGAGATTCCTCCATCAATTTGGCATGTTGTCTTTGGTCAAGGGGACAACATCTTGATTCTCTCCATCTCCATCGTTGATTCTTCTTGTTTGAATTTGGACCATCGATCGTTGCCACCTCAAAAGATGCTTGGAAAAGGCTATAAATACAACCCTTTGGCATTGTATTTTGCATCCACTTTTGAATAGAGTTATCATGCAGGAATATCGTTTGAGCTTGGGAGCATTATGGAGTCTTATAGTTACATTTTATATCATGTTTTGCATCATAGTTAGATCTTAGAGTAATACTTTGCTTCATAGTTGCATTTTATGTCATCCCTTGCATCATAGTTGCATTTTAGATTAGCATTTCCATAGTTTGTATTTGACAATATGTAGAATCATCCCATCTCAATACCATAGTATCTACCTCGAATCATCTAACACCATCATCCATTCATCATAGTATTCATTATCCTTTCCATCATATAGTTTCATGTAGGAACTTAGTTGGCGTGCATGTTGAATACTAATCTCATTTCTTAAGTGTCATTCTAATAGCCTTTGTGCAAATAGAAATTTGAGGGCCAAAGGGTTAAAGGAATCTTTAAGAATAGAGGACAATGAGACGTTCTTAAAAGATTTGTTTTGTGGCAATTTAGAGTAGCTTCTTTGCTTTGAATCTTTGATATAATTTGTTTCATTAAGGTTTGTGTTGATTTACTAACTTTCCACATTTCACACACACACAATCAGTTATTCAACCCTGGCTAAGATTAATGTGATCAAGTCATGAAAATTGCAGAGTTCAAAATTCGAGCGTTTCTAATGACTTGATGGTTGTAGAGTTCAAAATTGAAGCCTTTCTTCAGGGGGAGTGTACCCTTTTCCATTGATGTCAAAGGGGGAGAAATGTGATTCCAAACAGATGAGATGAGATGTATGTCATATGGGGAGTTGCAATGTTATAGTATGTTAATCAAATTGGTGTTGAGTTTCAATGGTGCCTGATCAAACAGTTAGAGTTTTTCCATCACTGCTAAAGGGGGAGATTGTTGGACTATTCTTATCATTGATGTCAAAAGTGCAAATCATGTAAGGGAGATTGTTGGCATAATGATTGCATTTCCTGAGAGCTTTTCAGACAGGTTTTATGCAAGTCGTGATGTCAATGAAAATGTCCTCATTCATTGGTTCATGCTCTCGATCTAGGGCCAAAGTTGTAAGGAGTCGCAAGGTTCCAAGTTTTCATAATGTATGTCATGTGTTTCTCAAGTTTTGAAACCTTCCGACTTAGCGATCTCCTTGTTGTCGGAAAAAGTGAATGGAATCGTGGGGTTCCAAGCTTTACTAACCTATGTCGCAGGGTTCTCAAGTTTTGAAACCTCCCAACCTAGTGACTAAGCGATGGAGTGATAAGGAGTAAGGAAGCACTCCATGTGGGATCCATCCATAATGACAATGCAGAAATGTGGCATTATGGGATTGGGTAAACGGTAATCCAAATCCTTGTTGTGGATTACAGAGTTGTGACATGGTCATGACGTGGACATGTGATGATAGCATGTGGACCCCACATTGGAATGATGTATTGGGTGTTGTTGTTTTCATCGAAGTGACTTAGTCATTTCGAAAGGAGTTTCATAGGTTATCTTTATTGTCGATGTGTTGCGGGTTCTCAGAACTTTGTAACCTATGACAAGAGGTTTCGAGGTTCAGTTTTTTAGCGACTAAGTGATAGGAGTATGATGCCAACTGTGGGACCCAAGTGTAACGATGGTTAATAGATTGCAATGAATGATTACTTGATATGTCATCTTGCATCGGTGTTGTGAATGACGTGGCGATGACATGGATGACATGTAGGTTGTGGGCCCGGTTAGATAACATGGCAAGCATATTAGTGTGACTTGCTTGTATCGGTGGGAGTTTGAATGGAGTCACAATGACAAGACAATATGATAGATTGACGATGGTGGTTTAAGCAACCAATTATCCAATAGTTAGGGTTTAAAGACACAACAATGAATGTTGATCACCGGATCAAGGCGCGAAGGAGTTGATCAACGGCTAGAGTTCAAATGCAGAGATCTAAAATGGCTATGACAAGTGTAAACGAGGGCGTGGTCTAAAAACTGACACATGAGAAGGAATTAATTTTTCCAACTACCTCAACAACCAATTAAATGAAGATTTTATCTTCAAGGTGGCGAAACAGATTACAAAGGTGATCAAGATCAAAATCAAATCGAATGATCGCAAGAATGCATTAAATGCATATCAGATTCTAGGGTTTGATAGAATGTTATTCTTAGAAGATTCTTTGCACCAAAATAAAATGTTGTGTGACTCAATGTAGAGGTATGGTGATATCTGAAAAGCTGGACAATATGTGTGTGGTTTGATGCTCTGACACTTACGGACGTAGGTTGCAAGTGGAAAAACCCTAACAGTGATTCCAATGTATATGAACTAAATGAGGGGAATTATTTGATACATGATGAATGAATGAGAGTGTCTGAATGCAGAAGAAGGTGAAATGTAACAAAAAGAAAATTTTGTAAATTCATGTAGTTGGTTATAGTGGAGTGAGGGAGAACTGAGAGAGAGAGAGAGCTTATGTACTGAATTGATGCATTGTAGGTTATGTAGAACCATTTTATGCATAGTATATTGCAAAAATTTGTACAAGGTTGCAGCCTCCATTTTGCACTGAGTTGTAGCTCAGAATAGGGTGTAGTAGCATCCTTGAAGTTGTAGCTTCTAAATAGGGATTTGTTGCTTCCTTGGGTTGCATCCCTAAACATTGTAACTAAACTTTGAAGCTTGTGAGGCTGGATTGGGATAGTAGATCCTAGCAACATTTCTCACCATGGTTTTTCCCATCTTGGGTTTTCCACGTACATACTGTGTTATGTGTTGATCTCTCTTGTGCTTGTGACTATTATATCTGTTAGTATTTCAATCTGCACATTTGAGGTTAAGGTTGAATCTACAAAAGGGTTTAAGATCTAATTTTTTAATATCTAGTGATTCACCCCCCTCTCAATAGATCATTGTGTTCTAACAATGGGTACCTCATCAGTCCTAGTAGTTAGGACACATACATGAATCCATCATTATATCCTTTATATCAGTTGTTTAGTTTCTCCCTAAGTTGATCTTAAGGGGGGTGTTGGATTAATTAGGAACATTACTTGATAATTAATTAATTATTAGGTTCCTTATTGCTTTAATTCACTTAAGCTAAACTTTTGAGTGCTTTCTTATTATTAGATTGGGCTATTTATAGGTTAAGTTGTCTCATTGCATGAGATTATGACACTTTTCACAATATAATCAAATCATCATCTAGGGTTTGTCCTTTTTATTTTATAAGCATTAATTATTTCACTTTGTATTTATCTAGGTATTCATTTAATACAATTATAGATTAATCTAAATAGTAGATGTTTGTGTGGATCAATCTCTTTCTCTCTTGGTTGCATAGAAAATTAGTTGGTTTGATCTCTTAATGTGATAGGAATTTTGGGTACAAGTGTTTTTTGGGAGCTGTGGGATTCACTATCAACTCCAACAAATTTTTCCTTCCTGAAACCAAATGCTTGTCTTATACAAGATGTTTCCTTCCCAAAACTAGACATGATCCAAATCCATCCTTTACTCCTTTCCACACCTTGGCATAAGATAACACTCTTGTGTGTTTATTGATAGTTGCATGTCTTTTTATTTGGTTTATCTTTTTGATCTTTTGATCTTTATTTTGATTTATCTTTTGAACCACAATATTCCTACTCAAGGTCACCACGATCATTTCATATCACGGTGTGCTTTGAATGGTATACATTGGTCCAAGCTCTATTATTTCTATGTGTCATGTTTGATGGTTGTATCATCATGAACCCACCAAGAGTGTCAAATGACTTGTGAGTGTTAGGGCATCTTATTGTCTTTTTTTTTGGCTTAATATTCAATCCATGTATTGGATACATTATCACCTTGGTCTTATATACCCTTGTGCATAACATCCATTGTTATATTAAATAAAGGTTGTTAATCTCAAAGTCAACATAACACATCATTATCGTTTTATCCATAGTCATGTTCCTTGCATATTTATCATTTTTTTCCATCTTTCATTTGACATTTCTTTCTTCATCTTTTCTTCTTTTGAGAGATCACCATGTAGTTTATGCACAAATAATCTCTTGAGGGAGCATCAATCATTCTCATTTTTCTATTTTTCCATTTTCATACCTAATTGGGGCATGACATAGTCATCATCTTCTTCATTTCTAATTTATCTTGGCTAATTTTTCTTTTCTTTAAAATAATGTCACTTTGAACATTGCTTCAAAGAGGGGGAAATGTAGTCACTAAAAATATTCACTTAATTATTCCCCTAATAGTCGATCCTTAATTCATCATCATTACCATTTATCATTTATTAATTATCATATATTATCCATCTCACATATAATTATTAATTAATAATCATTTTCATCATTTAATAATTCCAACTTTATCCATTTAATTAACTGTGAACTAATTATCCACTCATAAATTTTATTTTCATCTCCTCAGTCTTCATTTAGAAACTCAATCTTCATCCAATAATAAACTCTTCTTCATTTTAGAAACTTTTCCTCTTCCCTCAATCAACTTAATCTACAGATGAAAAATTTATGCATATTTATCCATTAATTAAATAAATAATCCATTATTATCCTCTATTGGTCTTAAAATGGAAAATTTCTACTTTGTAGTTGATTTGACTTAACAGATTCTCCAACTACTTCAAGTATTCATTCTTATCCTCATCTCCTTAGTCTATAAATACACTCTCTTCTTCATCATGCATATCATTTTTTCACATTCATGCAAGTCCATTATATTGAATTAGTCACTTGTCATTTCATAAGTGTTATTTTGTTAAGATTACTATCAAGCTTCCTCTAATGCCTAATTAACTTGGTGCTAATGGTTATGCACAAGGATCAGTAGACCTGGGGATCCCTAAACTAAGCAGCTCATCATTCACAAGAAGGCTTCATCAAATAATCAACTAGGGAGTCATAAAAATTTAGATAGTGTTGATAATGAATATGCATTCATGGATTAGAAAACATCCCACATTGGCTAAGTATAGGTGAAAAAACACTTGTAAATACAGTAAAAAGCTTCAAATAAGAATAAACTGCTACTTCTTAAAACAGAGTAAAGGAATATAAACTACTACCTTTTACTATGGGTGCCTAATGCTTAAGACGGTAACCAGTTAACCATTATACTGCAGTATATCCTAACTTAGTTAACCTTCGAAGTATGAAACATAATATTAATCTACAAATTCTAATTCAAAAATTGTAATGCATTTATTCATAGTCACACAAACTGGAAATGATTAATTAAACTCACAATGCATAATCTAATATAGTAGTTTAAATTGAAGTGGTTCAATAGTGCCGAAGTGGTCCTTTCTTGAGTTGTTGCTTTCGTAAGATCTCGTCAATCACTTACTCGCTCAAAAAAATATTTTATCAAAGTAATTCTCCCTTATTGAATTCTAAACACATATTGTTACGCAAAATCTAATAGGAAATCTTATCAGTATCTCACATACAATCTTCTACCATTCTACTACTCTCTCTAGATCTCCTCCTCTATATAGGGTCCTCTAGGGAGTCCAACCATCTATGAACTAAAAATAAACTAAGAACATATGTCAACTCTTCGTCAAGAATAGGAAGAGGACTAAGTTTCAAATCATAAAGTAATAACTACTAAAATAGGAGTATGAAAATCAAACAAGGACTCTATGCCCAACAAATTTAATCGTTTATAACAAAAAACATGCTTATCAAAAGAACTCTGTCATAATTCACAGTTCTATTAAGAATAGACTTCTTCTCTTGGTTGTCTTATTGAAAGATAAAATTAATGCTCAATGATTCATGATCTAAACATTAAATGATCACCTCCATCTTCCTTTGAAAGTGGTCACACTACACTTGGTTGAATCCTTCTTTGCAACAAACTATAATCCTTATCCATGCACCATCACAAGAGTTACAACCCATTACTACTCCTTGACCTTTTTCATAATGGGGCCTTAATTTCGTTGGTCCAATCCATACTACCTACAAGATAATGATCAAGCAAAGACATCTAATAAAACCCTCTTTAAAATCCTTAAAAATACAACCAACGATGTTGTTGTGACTAGCACCTACAACTCAATCCCACCCTTTGGGCATATCACACTAGCATCTACACAACTTGTGAAACTCCATATTATGTTGTCTTTGGCTCTAAATCCATCTTACTAGTTGAGGTTGAAATTCCATTTTTGAATGTTTCCTTAATACACCTCATTGATTATGAGGAGTATCGGGTTGTACAGTTACATGAGTTAGAGATTTTGGATGAAAAATGCAACACCCTCAATCACCTTTAGTCATACTAGAATCATCTTCATCATAACTATAAAAATGTTGATAATAGTATTTGTCATTGATGTCAAAGGTGTCAGAGTGTTCTTACTCATGTCACAGGTTGATGGTTTTTCCTTTGATGTTAAAGGTACTTAGTTTGGTGTGTTACTGATGTCACATGGTCTCAAGGTAAAGGTCTTTCAGTGAGTTGCTTCAGGCCAAATATTATTCAGAAATATTGCTTGCTTGCATTCAAAGGTTTGTTGGTGCTTGATGATCTCCAAAGGAAAGGTTGTTTTTAAGGGTTGTTCTTGTGAGAATCAAGGTTATGAATATTCATTCTCTTTCAAAAAGGATGGTTTTGTTTTCATCTTTATCAGAAGTATAGAGAGGATAAGGAGTTGATAAAATGCTAAGATTAGGGTTTATCTGAAGCAATCTTTTCATATCTCTTGATCCATGCTTCTTAGCATACTCAAAACCCTAAGTTTCTAATTCTAGGGTTTATGCCTTTTACAAGGAATGCCAAATCTTAAATACTCTTTTGTTATATTTGAAGAGTGACTTGCAATAGGAGGTCATAATTCTTAAGTAAATTCTTTATGGGTTTGAAAACATTGGTTAACTAACCCCTCTCATAAGTACAACTGGCCAAGTAGGTTAAGTGTTTATAATCTATTGCTCTAAGAAAAATCAATGGCTAATATTTAATTGACAAGTTTGGCCAATGATGTGGATCAAGGGTTCACATTTGAGTTTCTAAACGATATTCACTGATCTCATTCTTTGATGGGAAGATAAAAGGTTTAGTCTCTTGATATTCAACCATGTATTCTTTGTTAATGGTTTTTGCAGTAATGGTGAGGCAAGGTTAAAAATTATGTACTCAAGTGTGGATTAGAACTAAGATTCAAGTTTGGTGAGAGGATTCATGAATATTACATCATCATTGCTTTATGTCTATGTTTTTACAACACTTGGTGGTCTTTCTTCAAACTTACAATGATTTGTAGGAGTAATGCTTTACATTGGGTTACATTCTAGTGTATTGTCTTGAGGGAGTATTGTAGCAAATTGATATCAATGGTCAATGGTAGAAGGTGCTTGCAAGGGTGTAGTATGCAATCAAGGTGCTAGCTTTCACTTGGTAATGTTTTTTGTGATTATACAAAGTGAAAAGTTGCAGATGCTTATACAGTCATCAGTAAATTTGGAGTTTACAAGTTTCATTAATGTATATGATGCTTATTCAAGTATACTTGGACTTTGCTCGGTTTCATCTTGATATGACTGTCTAGTCATAGTTTAATAGTGATAATCTTTGAATTGGATGCTCAGTCATATGTTCATCATGATAACAACCTATTTATCTTTATGGTGTCAGAGTGGTCTTCACAAGTATTTTCTTGATAGAACTCAAACAACCAAAAGGTTTGTTGGTTTATCACCAATATCAAAAGAGAGATCACAGAGGGTGATAATCTTCAAAAGGGCGGTAGTAATGTGCATGGTAAGTCCACAGTAGTAAAGTAAAATGGAAATAATGCTATATGGTATTCTTATAGTCCAATTGTGTAGATAGTAATATTAGCTTAATGGAGTGATGCTTACATAGTGGTCTTAGTCATAGTTGATAAATGTTTTCTCAGTCACAGTCTAGCTTTGACAGTAGTATACATGCATGAATTTAGTGAAATATATTTCATAAAGAAGGCTCAGTGGTATGTTCTCTTTTGATGCAATAGTGATGTACTCAGTTACACAGTCTCGCACAATGATGAAAGTTCCATTTTTTATGATCATATGAGTCTTTGGAAACAATGTGATGCTTATACACTCCTTAAGATACTATTATGTTTATGCCAAGTAATAGTTTCTTTTTGTTCAAGAAGGATTCAATGCAGTTTGCAGTGGTATTTGTGACAGTGTTCTTAATGTTTATGCCTCATGATAATGGTGCAAAACTTTATTGATCATTTCATTGAGTTGATACCAAGTGATTACATTGCTTGTATGTCATGCTATTGTTCAGTCATCCTATTGATTGAGAATATTTGGCAGTCTTTAAGTATAACTGTGTAAACTTGTCGATAGTTTAATAGAAGTTGTTTGGATTATTTGCTCTTACCTATTGACGTATTGCATTGAAGGATTCTTTGTAGTAACAGTGACAGTGTAATATGAATCTTGGTATGGTCCATACTGCAATGATAGCATGATGCAATGGTCTTTTTGGTGCAATGATCTTGGGCAATGTTAAGCATATGCATATGTTGCAGGGGTCTTAACAATCTTGACAGTGACTTCATTTTCCTAACAATTCCTTCAGTAATTTTTATTGAATGGAATACCTATGGTGCACTACTTGTCATTGATTCATAATTTATGCCAATAGTTTCGCAATGCTTGGCAGTGATTAACTCTCAGTCTCCAGTGATATTACCAAAGTTTTATGACCTACTCAAGTTGCTTAGTTGTAGTGATAATAGCCAATGATATGGTGCTTCTCTTAGTCAGTGGTCCAAGAAATAGGGGTAGTAAGTAGAACTTTGTCATTGTTGTCAAAGGGGGACAAATTCATATGTGATGGAGTTGGTTTCATGGAGTTTGGTTCATCATCATAGGGGGAGAAGTTGACATCAATGCCAAAGGGGGGGTTTGTTGATAATAGTGTTTGTCATTGATGTCAAAGGTGTTAGAGTGTTCTTACTCATGTCACAAGTTGATGGTTTTCCTTTGATGTTAAAGGTACTTAGTTTGGTGTGTTATTTATGTCACATGGTCTCAAGGTAAAGGTCTTTTAGTGAGTTTCTTCAGGCCAAAGATTATTCAGAAAGATTGCTTGCTCGCATTCAAAGGTTTGTTGATCAGTGAAAGTATGTCAAGGTTTGTCGGTGCTTGATGATCTCCAAAGGAAAGGTTGTTTTTAAGGCATGTTCTTGTGAGAATCAAGGTTATGAATATTCATTCTCTTTCAAAAAGGATGGTTTTTTTTTCATCTTTATCAGAAGTATAGAGAGGATAAGGAGTTGACAAAATGCTAAGATTAGGGTTTATCTGAAGTAATCTTTTCATATCTCTTGATCCATGCTTCTTTGCATATTCAAAACCCTAAGTTTCTAATTCTATGGTTTATGCCTTTTACAAGGAATGCAAAATCTTAAATACTCTTTTGTTATATTTGAAGAGTGACTTGCAATAGGAGGTCGATAATTCTTAAGTAAAGTCTTTATGGGTTTGAAAAAATTGGTTAATCGACCGCTCTCATAAGTACAACTGGCCATGCAGGTTAAGTGTTTATAATCTACTGCCCTGAGAAAAATCAATGGCTAATATTTAATTGACCAATTTGGCAGGTGATGTGGATCAAGGGTTCACATTTGAATTTCTAAATGGCTATTCATTGAGTTCATTCTTTTACAAGAAGATGAAAGGTTTGGTTTGTTGATATTTAGCCTTGTATTCTTTGTTAATGGTTTTTTGTAGTAATGGTGAGGCAACGTTAAAAAGTATGTACTCAAGTGTGGATAAGAACTAAGATTTGCGTTTGGTGAGAGGATTCCTGAAGATTACATTATCATGTTGTTATCATGAATGTACAAACAAATAAAAATATGGAAGAATTTTATAATTGAATAGTATATGTGAGAATTTTGTGTTGATTGAAATGAAGCTATGTTTGTATAAACATTTTCACAAAAAGAGAACAAAGTGTAAACAGTCAGAGAACATGAACATCATTGATGAAGAGAACCTTATTTCAAATTAATTCTCTATTTGATCAGTTCATGAAGACTACCACTGAAGTTTGTATGAATTCAGGTTTGTGAAAGGCAATGGTTACAAGATTTCTCCTCTACAAGATAGTATTGGTTTAATCTAAATGATAAAGACAATGTGATAGAAGTCTAATTGGAGGTAAGAAGATCATGAAGGTGTGAATGACAGTGTTGTTAATGTTTTATGAAGGCATGAACTTGTAAAAGTACTTTTGTGTCATTCAAAGAAAGACATAGTTGTTTGCTTATCATTCATATATAGAAGATTCATGCTCTTCA